>JAZGTK010020594.1:0-10920 GCA_036877625.1 Ambastaia sidthimunki
ATCAGTATGATCTTATCTCCCTTACATGCATGATTATACTGTAATAAGATCTTACGGTTGTTGGAGTTGCTGGGGATCCAGTGCTGGTAACCCAGGAAGTACTAGGCTCAGTTTCCCAAATGGATGGTGACACTGGAGTGTAGTCAGACCAGCTTTGCTGGGGCTCAGAACTTTTAGAAACAGTCATACCTCTGAAGACTAATACAGAGAATACCATGATATTAGACACATTGGCACTGACAACTGAAAATGAATAAAAAGATTTGTTTTTGGTCAGTTGGCTGCTGCATACCTCCAGAGAGGTTAAGTGGGTTGTTGGGTCCGAAGGCAGAAAAAGAGTTAACCGGGCCAAAACTGGGGCTGTTGGTGCTGTCTATTGGGCTCCACAATCCAGAGCTAAAAGATGATATGCATGATGACATAATAGCATAATTGAGGTAACATGATACATAATTGTGTGTGTGGTTTGTGTGTGTGTGTGTAAAAAGCTTTGGAAGTTGGCGTGTTCTCATTGTTGAAGTAACATACCTATCAGATCCGTCACTCTCCACTGAGGTCATGTGAGGCAGCGTCACCTTTCCAAGACCATCAGGCTTACCTGAGCCACTGCCACCTGTAAAAACAAGAACACAATGACTACATTCTGCACCACAACAATAAAAGTGTATCCATCAGCAGCAATCAGACAGCTGAACTCACCAGGACTTTTGTCATAGCCAGCAGCTACAGCTGCAAAGGTTGGATTTCCATTTTGACCAGGCAGAGAGGCTGATTTGGTGAGTTTATTCCCTGGAGCCTTCTTTGAGCTAGCCTCACTATAAAATATACAAAACAAGCAACTGAACTCACTGATCTTCTACACATTTTGCCACACATCTGGATAAACCCATCCAAATGGATGAATGGGAAAAATCCACATGCCATGGTTTTCTGTTATATGGGCATTTTAAGAGTTAAATCTGGGTGCTCAAAGGTACCTGTTGGTGTGTAGCATGCTGCTGTAGCTTCCACGAGACACCAGGGTAGGGGAGGTTGGGGGTGGGGAACAGGTTCTGGAGAGGACCGAACTAGGTCCTTTCAGAAATGGGTCTGCATGCATGGTCTGCATAGATATCTGCTGAAGGCTGTCTGCTTCTGATAAAAATAATTAGACAAAGATTTAGATCCTGAGACAGAGATACAGTAAATAACTATAAACTGACTTTGCATTTACACTACATATTAATAAACTGAAGTTATTACAAGCTAGTTGTACAGGATGAAAATAAAGCCTGCCAATTTATTTCTGAAGTCTATATATTCAGACTTGGGCCCAGGTTATAATTCCAGGTTCATTAGTTATGATTACCGGTTTTGTTGAGAGGAACGTCCCATTCTGGTGGAGGGGACTCTTTTTCCCCTTCAGAGCCACTGCTATGGCCCAGCTCCTGCATAGAGCCATTGGACAAAAACTTTCCAAGTAGAGATGGCCGCTCATCCCCCATCCTTCCACTGACCACTAGGAAAGACAGAACAAATGCTTATAAACTTTTTCTAGAGTTAACAGATTTATGCAAAATGGAAAGCTCAAATCAGCCACTAACGTTTGCTCAGAGCCCGTGGTTTGGAGACACCATGAAGTCCTGTGTTGTTGAGGGTTTTGGTGAAGGTTTTTCGCTGCTTGTCCTGTTTTTCCAAAGGGGTGATGTAAGGGAGTTCTAGAGAGCTGTGTAGAAAATAAAGATCATAAAGAAACAAAGCTAATTTCACATGGGAATGTGACCCATGCTGACAAAATGAGTCGGAATGTACACAGGCTAATTACAAGCTACAGGCAAAACAAGTGAAATGTCAGTTTCAGTCTAATTTGAAGTTTTCACCAAAATTAGTTTATTAAGCCCTTACCTAGCGATCCCAATGCTCCAAATAAGAGTTAAACATCTAAAATTATCTTTATTTGTATGTTTTCTTAACCCTTCCTAAATCTTCCTTTGCCTTAATAATCCATGGAAAATTGCCTTGTTTTCCTGCTTCTTGACAACTGGTGCTTCAGACAGGTGTAACTCATTCCTTTTTTGGTCTGATTATAACAAACCATACATTATTTTTAACGCTTGTTTTTGCTGGCGAATATAAAAAGAACTCATTTTTGAAAATTTGCTCATTGTGACTAATTTTGCCAGCACAGGTCAAAAATAGTAAAGACTGTTTAGACTAATGTACCAGCCATTCCTAGAAACATTAACATTGTATAAAAGAAAGCAACCACTTTTTGTATAGAATCACTATACTAAAATGTAAGGCTTAATACAACAATTTCACTCCACTAGAGGCACCAAACTGAAACACAAAACATAAATGTGTTAATAATAAACAAGTTTTAACCACTCCTTTGGTTTCTACTCTTCAGCCAATAGGTAGCCTGATCCAATTTCAAGCTACAGAATAAAATGTTGATAATGGGCGGCTGAGTTGCACACTTAAATATGACCTTTTCTTTTGGTGACACTGACAAGACATGCATATATAGATCTAAATCCTAACAAACCTGGATTTCTCCACCTGGTTCTCCTTTTTTGTTGTTGATTGTTTCTTAGTTTTTGGTTTAGTTGGGGAGGGAGTAATTTCTTCTCTTTCTTTCCCACTGTCCATATTGGTTTTGCTTTTTGCCTTGACTGGCTCCTGTTTATTATAACAACATATTTTAGTCAAAGAGTGTATAAAATGTATGAAATATTGTAACTGAACTGGTAGAGCATGGCTCTAGTAATGCCAAACTCATGGGTTTGAAGAATTATGATTAGCCTAGTATTTGTGTTTAGGTATTTGCCTCTTTAATATTGGCTTCCATGTCTGGGTTTGAGGTCTCAGTGGTAGTAGAGGAGCTGTCATCATTGTCTGCAAGTGGTTCTTTTAAATCTTCTCCTTGAGTCTTTCCCTTAGTTTTCCTCTCCTTCTCCTCTTTCTTCTTAGGAGCTTTTGCTTTATTTTTCACTTTCCCTTTTGATTCAAGCACTTCAAAATAAAAATGTGTAAAAAGAACTGTAAAGATCACATAGTTGCATTCTGCATTTAGCAAATTACAATGATCTCCATGACAAACACTGTGAAACAAAGTAAAAATCTCAGCTTCTATCTTCTTAAACCTTTGCATTACCTTTGTTTTGTGAAGATGGTTGAGAATTCTGTTCTGAAGACACAATGGCTGGAGACTCTGGCCTGTCAAGGTCTTTGTCCATAGCCACAAGGAGTCTGTTATAATCCTGATCCTCTGTACTGTGGGCTCTGTTGGACTGTAAGGACCCTGAGGTCTGGAGGTCCTCTAGAACGCTTGACCCCTGCTGCTGCTGCCGGGAACTCCGGGCCTTTCTGTTCATTAGCAGGCTGAGTCCTTGCCCACTGTCTTTATTAAGAGGATAGGTGGAGGAGGATTGCATAGATCCAGAGCGGCCTGAACCAGATCTGGCCTTGCTGTCTGGCAGAACACCGTTGCCATTGGAATTGGAGTGTGGACCACCTTGCCGACCCCCAGCCCGCCCGCCACCACCTGACCCGAACATTCCTCTTGTCGAATTCTGGCTTGAGTCTGCAAAATCATTCAAGCTGCAAAAAATTGAACACACTGCTTGAAACCATTGACAAAAGATTGTGTGGCATGTGGCATAAGAAATAACGTACAGTGAAAATCTGAAATACCACTTTAGTATAAAGTATAAAATATAAAATCAGATCAATAAAATAGCCAATTCCACTCACTTAGCATCACTCTGAATTCGTACAATTTCCCTGAGATCAAATGGTTTTCCAGTCTCCATGGGAGAGTTGGATTCCACAGACAACCGTCGTCTGAAAGGCTCCCATATTCCCTGGGCCTCTAGATAGGCTGTAGCAATGACCAGCAGGAACATAGAGCTAATGGGATATCAGACTGTTAATCATCTTTAAACAAACAAATAATGTTTTTCAATCAGACTTGGGGCACTGGCATACATTTGCAGCCCAACACAATAAAGCATTTTGTAGTGTGAACAAGAAATTGCATGAAATTAAATTTTTACAAAACAGATCCAAGCCAAAGTGCATGAATAATTCAGATTAAGATGTTCAGAAAACAAGAATTGTGAGTAGTGATATGAGAAACAAACCTCATAATGAGGGACACGATGATGTAGAGCTCTAGTTCCCAGTTGGGGCGTGGAAGGATCTCGGCACACACTGCCAGCATGTGATATGGCAATGAGGCGTTCAGTATGAACACAAACACCGAGCCTCCCGCAGTCACCAACTTCAGCTCACGGATAACTCGAGATGATGTGAAATCTGGT
The DNA here is from genome assembly GCA_036877625.1 of Ambastaia sidthimunki. Lineage (NCBI taxonomy): Eukaryota > Metazoa > Chordata > Actinopteri > Cypriniformes > Botiidae > Ambastaia > Ambastaia sidthimunki. The sequence goes on from JAZGTK010020594.1 coordinate 4,305, forward strand.
GTAAACCTGCATGAAAACATCAGATAAGTCCAACGTTCAATATTTTAAATCAAACAAACACACAGCTTTTCAAACTTTTTCAAACTTCACACAACATTTGATCTTAGCCAAAAGGCCAGAGAACCCTAAACTCAGCATATATAAGAAACACACCCCATAGTGCTGAGGAAACTGCTTACAGTATGATGAGGTCCTTTGAAGTGTTTGGTTTGAGTACAAATTCTTCACAGTTGAGAATTTTGAATCCGTAGCCTTCACATGCATTGCCACTAATCTCCATCGATCGGATGTGAATTGGCAGAAGCCCTGTGTTCTCCAGCCTGAACGTCTTTCGAAGGGTGAAGTTTGGCTCCTTGGCTTTGACTTTCAGAAAATACAGTTTCAGTCATCAAGTAAATAGAGAGGTAAAATCTCTAACTAGTTACCACAATGAAAAGTTAAAAGCAAGATAAGCTAGGAAAAACGCTTAAAGTATTTGCTACATGTTTAGAGACCCTCACCATTTGAACAGTCTTTGAGGAATGTTTCAGTAAGTTTAAACCTCAGGGAGCCGCCAACACCTGGGGCTTTTCCAGCCAGCCTCAGACTCTCTGTGGTGCCCCGACCATGGACCATGATTAGGTCTACTACTGTCAGGTTATTCCTGTACAAAAGGAATGATAATGTTAATCAGGTATTGTCATTTCAACAAATAAAATTGAACATCGAGCTCACCTGACAATCAGCAGAGATGACACTGTGTGATTACTGATGGGTCTAAACCTCACATTGAAGGACTTCACCTCCCCAGGCATCAGAAGCAGATTGTATACATAGGGCCGAATCAAACCTTCAGTAAACCCTGTGGAAGTCTTCATTACTGAAGACTGTCACAAACACACCACACACACGCATTATGATGTAAAATATCAATACTATGAAATGGCACTATGTTATATTATGATATGGCACTATGTTATATATTATATATCATAAATATTATGATATTTTGTCCTTCAATTTCTGCTTTGCAGCAATACTTGTTTGAGATTGAGGATTATGAAATAAATAAAAATAAATTAAAGCCATACAATAAAATGTAACTAAGTGTCACATTAAGCCATTTGTTCCTTACCTGATTTTTCTGGACCTGGAATTCCAGTGTATTTGTGTTAATGTTGATGTTAGACAACTTTCCTGAGGGAAATCTTCAAAATACAAGAGAAAAGAGACACCAGAGAATTTTGAAATTCAGAAATGCAGTCAACTAAGATATCAAGCAGACAATACAAAACAAATATCCACTCATGTATTAGCCTTTTTCTTGTATTCAATTAAATTAAATTGCATTGTTTAACTCACAGGTAGGGCCCTACCTGTCGGCAAGTTTCCCTGTGAGCACTGAGGGATTTGGGTACAGAGCCACAGGAAGAACCTGAACGTAAACCGGGACATCAGCTGGGTTTTCTAGAATCACTTCTTCTTCCTTTAAAGACAGAATTTCAAAGTTAATGTACCATAGCTTGCATGTTTGTGTGCCTGCATAGAAAACATTATCTAGCTATGGGTAAAGTATGAACAGGTCTGCTTGTGTATCTGGATTATACAACCAGAAACAATGAGAAATAGGCTAGATGACAAAACTGTTACTTGGGCTATACAGCTGTTTAAGCTGTAGTAAAAAAAAAAAAATCAGCATTTGGATTTTCTCTCTGTGTGTTTGAAATACAGGTTTTACATTAATGAGTAAAATAAGTCTGTGGTTAATATCAACTTAGACGACTTTTTGTTGTTGGACTTTGAGTTTTGTTCTATACAGTCCTGTCTCCAACATAAATTTTGAAGCCATTGTGTTTTGTATCCTGATAACAAGAGCAATAGCCAAAGCAACCCCTCCAAAGCTCTCCCTCCCCTAAAAAATGCTAAATAAGGACTAAAACAAAGGATGTGGGCTTATCTACTTGACAAATCGAACATCTGTGTAGTTCTTATATCTTGTAACAAAAAAGAAACAGAGGCTTTAAATATGTACAATATATATATTAACGAATTATATATTAGTTAATCCATGTGCATTAATATATACATACTGATGAGCTGTTGGTATTGGTGAGAGGGAAATGGATATGTTGAGATGAGTTGACCAGCGAGGGCCACGTGAGCTGTGCAAGGATTTTGGCCTGTACGTTCTTCTGCAGATCTGTATTTACCTCGAAGAAAGCTTCAACCCTTCACAAACACGACAATCACGTCACAGAATGCTACAATACACTCACTGTGAGGTTATCTAAATACATCTTGTTTAGAGCTCAGGATGTAGCAGACTTACTCAAGGCCCGATTGCTCTTTGAGCTCACGCCATCTTTTCAGGAGCCTCTGATGTAGATCTACATCAGCGTCCCACATGTCCTCCTGCATAACTAAACCGTGAGGCCTGGACTCCGCTGAAGCCAAAACACACAAAAAGTATTGTAAAAAAACACGCAAAAAAACAAAGCAGAATTTTAAAAAAGTGCTGGAGAAAAACGTACATTTTAGCACAAACGGTAACCCCACGTAACAGTGATCGCCACACTGCAAGCTGGCATCGAAATAAATGTTTGCTATCTGGAAATGAAAATTAAAACGATCATTTAATATTTTAAGGTCATTCAGGTAATATTTAATTAAAAGAGATATAAACCAATTGACTCAATTCAAATTGATGTAAAATTATTTTATTTAATTAAAATAATTATTATACATAATTATTTAATTTATTTATTATTATATATATTTATTATTATATTTACAAAATCTATCATTGACCTTTGTAAATAAAATGAGCAAATTATGCCAAAATTAGGTGCATTTTAGGTCCAGAATTAGTGTAGCATGTTGTTATAGTGTTGAAACTGGGCCCGGCACCTTGGACTTTCGTCTGGGTTCCAGCTCCACTTTGTTATTGCGAAGTCGTTTGAAGTAAAACCGGACATCCTCTGTGAGAGAGTGAATCTGTTGAAGCCTCACTTTCTGAGAGAATGAACTCTGTATGCTGAACCCCTGGTGAACTACTTTTCCCTACATGCAAATCACAGTGAAAAACACAGCTGAAAATCTTGCTTTAAAATGATCTGAAATCTGATGTATTGTCTCAACGTTAAAAGTAACAGTGGTTTGCAAAACAGCTCAGATTAGCACGTGACAGGACATAGGGAGTGGTGTTCAAACAATGACTGGGAGTAGCAGAGATTAATCACGTGCGCTCATATTACGGGTACAATAGAACAGAAATATCTGTTGCTCTCTCAACAGACATTGTGAGCAGATATTTTTGAACTATTACTGCATTAAAGGAACTTGTGCTAATAAAACAAAAACACTATTACTTTGGATTTTGAGAAGGACAATGCAAGATTATTTCACATTTGCAACATTTTGAAAATATTAAATGTCTCTCAAACTCACCGGGAAGGAAGGAGGCAGAACGATGTGTTTGGGTGAACAGCTTAAAGTTCCTACTGCTATGAGAGCCTTTACAGGGATGGTTAATATCTACAAGAGATAGAGCAATTCAAGCTTATGGCTGATGAGGGCTGCGGGGGTATTTAAGATAAATACCCTCATGTGCATGTGCTCTGGACAGGACCGCATACCTCATAGTCTGTTGTAATGTGTACGGCTCCATCATGAACCCCCTCTAAAGCTTTAGCCAGCAAGGTAACTTTAAATGCGGCGTAATAGCCTGAAGCTAAAATTACCTGCACAAAAACAAACATGCAACACATGGTTAAGAACACCTACACAAACAAATGACATAGTCCCAAAGACATACTGCTTTTCCTAAACATACATTCTGAAGTCCATGAGAAAAAGGCTCTCATTTACTTTTAAACATGAAGAATATTGAAGAAATATGCAAGGAGTGGTGTCAAGGCAACAATTTACACACAATGGTATTTTAAAGTGCTTGCCTTAGTAAATTACCATCTGTTTAATGACAGAATATATGAGCATGTTTGCATCTGCCTATACTGATCCAGAAACTCTGGAATGTTACGAGACGGCAGACCATCGAAATGCCACATATGTGGAACAATAAACATAATTAAACACAGACTTTCTTTCTACTATCTCAGGAACAGGCATGTAAGTATTTAAAATACGCCAAATAGAAACTTCACATTTCACCATTCGTTTATATATTGTGTTTTTTTAAACGACTCTTTTTAACACTATACAACCAAAAAACACTAATCTTGTGACACGTTTGCAACCTTACTACAACTACGAACATAAAAGGATTTTACCGAAAGTCATTTGATTGCCTTCAGATATAATCTTTTAGTTTCTGAGGACATGTATGGCACCCAGAAGTTGTAGTGTTATTGATCCTAAATTTATGCGTTGTGTGAAAATCCCTATTTCCTAATTCACACTCAAAATGTTTGACCAGTATACAGACACTCATAGTTCCAATTTGCAATATTTGCTGTATCCGGTGTATGCTTTGTATTCCAGATATAATTGTATATTTATTATAAGAGCTATGCAGGTGTTTAATTTATTGATTCATTGGTTCAGTACCATTGTCAACATCTATAATATGCTCTCCATTATCTGGGAAAATATTGACTTAAGTCATTAACAGTCATAACAACTACTTTCATTTGGTATTAAAACACTCCCTGTGTTTTTTTTGCTGTGAAGAAGGATTGTTTAATTACCACAACAAGAAAACTCTGTATATCGGTCACATTTGACTAAACACACTAACAGTTAGGAAAGATCTGATCTTTTACTGGCATTGAGCATTGAGTTGTAAGTGTTGTGCTCTTACAGTTTTGTACTGGGCAACCGAGGTGTTCTGAAGCTCTCTGATTCTGCTTAGTGCTGCACTTCTGTTTCCTCGTTCTGTGTTCAGTAATTCCATTGACAGATTGTCTCCTGTGACCAACCAGGATTTTATCTCCAACTGCACAGACAGAGTACATACAAATTTGTGGTGGCACATTTATTATTACTTTCTCCAAAATGACTAAATGTCACACAAATGTCCTGAGCATGTTGTCTCGTAACCTCTTACCTCTATTGGGTTGCTGTTGATCACCACAAACAGCAAACTGCTGCTCTCTGTGGCACTAAGAACACCAAAGTCCAAGAGGTGCTCTCGAAGACAGGGAGGAAGAACAACAGGCTGTTAAAAAAACAGCAATCACGAGTTATTGAAAACATTGAAAATGTTTGTCACTGTCAGACTAAGGATGTGTTTCAAAATTCAGTGGCCTGTCAAGAACACAATTTTTTGGTAGGCACATGCTATTCAAAAATGATATCTAGGAAGACTAGATATGCTCACTAGGTTTTAAAAACCCATGGTCATAGTCCTGCCTGAATGCTCCAGCATTATAAACAAAAAAATAACAAGTGGAATTTGTGGCAGAGAAGTCAAGAGGCATCATAGATTAGCCACCAATCCATCTTATTTCAGCCATCAATGCTCTCTAGAACAATGTTCATCAGTTGAACAATTGAGCTCACAAGGTTTAAGCACTCTCATGAGCAACAGCAATGTTGGCCACCAAGATTTTACTGTAAAATAATTAGAAAAGCTCAGTACTTTTTGCTGACACACTTGGGCGTTTTTCATGCATTCGGGCAATTCACGGTACACAGCCTTGTGTTAAATTCACTCAACTAGTCTTTTCATTAGGATTCTTATATGCAGGTGCTTCTAATGTACCTCCAGGAAGCCTGTGTAGGCCCTGACTGGCAGGTGAAATTTAGAAGCATTCGTGATGAGAAGAATGTTGCTGTCTATGTTGATGGAAGGTCGTACTGGCCGAAACAGAAGAGAAAAGATGTAGCGCGACTCATGGGGGGGTATAAGAACTGGCAAGCTGAAATTGTGCACCTAAGAGAAAAAAAAAAAAAAAAAAACAATTTGCTTTGAAATTTCTCACTGTGACTGACATTCTAATAGGCAAAGTTTTCCCAAAATTCATAATACTTTGAGTATGTAAGCGACTTACATTGAACATTGTCTTGGCTTCTTCTGGGAGGGACACGTTGTGTATGCGTATGGCAAAGTTGAAGGTATTGGTGAGGTAGATGGGTCTGTCCACTGGATCTACAGGGCTGTCTCTGATGTGGAACAGGGTGGCTGTGTGGTCAAAGCCCAGGTACCTGACAAAAGGTTGAGCAACGCACGAAATATTTAAGAAATATATGAATAGAAACAAGTTATAGTAGTTTCTAACACTACATCTATGCTTAGAGAACATAGGGAATTCTTACCCTTCTAAAACCTCTGCTTGGTAAGGGATTTCAAGTTTTGAGTAGCTTTTTTCTTTTGCCTTCACTGTAATTTTTCCAGAAAACTGGTCTGATCTTCTTGCTTTTGAAGCTGAAATGTGAACACAAAAACAACATTACTTGTTTCAAATAAAATAATAAGTATGGGTGAAATATGAATAAAATGTGATTCATATTTGGTGAAACGTTATTACTGGAACCACACATAAACTACATTTTAAGATTTCAAAATACAGAAGCTTCTACCTCCCTCATACAGAAAAAAAAACGTTGTAACCTTTTGACTTATTGATTAAACTGATATTGTTTGTATGGATGTGATACAGAGAGGTGATTTAATCCA
>JAZGTK010020595.1:0-10919 GCA_036877625.1 Ambastaia sidthimunki
GCTTTTTGATGCATGTTAAAATGCTGTGTGAATACTGGCTTTAAGATTTTATTTGGCAGTGGCACCAGGCTGGTCGTACAATCAAGTAAGTTTTCATTTTGCAAAGTTAGAACCGTTCACTTCATTATAATAAATGGCAACCATAACGTTGAAAAGCAAAACAACTTTAATTTTGAAAAAATGGGGAGTATAGTTTTTGGAAAAAGTTTATACATTATTAACCTTCGATTATTTTAAATAAGGGAAAGAATAAACTTTAATGGATTATGACAAATTTAAGATCTGCTTTTTGTAACTGTATCAACAAAACTGTTGATAACGTACACAATCAATAAATTTGGGAATCATAAAATAACATTGTAGGATAAACATGACGCTTTCTTTAATGTCCCATTAAATTCAGTATCATATAGTAGTTTAAAACATGGTATATAACATATATGGAGAATCCTGTGCTGTGAATTTCATTGCTGTGCTACTTCATTAGTTTTTGATAGACACTCAGTGACTGTGTGAATAATGTCAATAAGATTTTCTTTGGTGAAGGGACGAAACTGAACGTACAAGCAAGTAAGTTCTGTATGATTGAAACATTAAATGTGAATAATCTTAGTTAATGACCAACGTAGTCTATATTGTCATTAAATTTAGAATATATAACTTTTAACTAGATGTTTATAGTCGTTTTTGCATTGCAGAGGTAGCACAAAATCTGTATCTGAAATGGCATTTAGGTGCATTTACACAGAATGTTAAACGTTGCTCAGAAGTGCAACAGAATTTGCATTTATACACAGAATTATTATCATGCACAGAGCAGTCTTAACTCGACTGTGTACAGCCGCCTTATTATTAAAGGTTAAACACTATAGTTGTAAAGATTTTAACAGATCAATATGTTCATACCATTTTGCAAAACATTGTAACGTGATTGATGTTCAGTGTTTTTTAAGTAAATATAACATATGTTAATGCACCATATACATTTAGCTCTTCATTAGCAGACAAGGTTACTGTAGTAAGTAAAAATGCTGTGTGAATCAAGGATTTGGAAAGATGACATTTGGCTCTGGGACAAAGTTAACTGTCAATTCAAGTGAGTTCATCATTCATCATTATTTTAGAACCAAAATACTGATAAAATGTGCTCATTTTATTAGCAAAAGTCTCTTAAAAAAATTAAAAAACAAAATGCAATGTTGAAGTCTGAGTATATTAGTACCAAAAATAGAATACAAACAAATGTTAAGTCTTAGCTAATAATAGCTAATGCACTTCCTTTATTTATTTTGACATTAAGTCAATTAAAGCTAGCAACATTAATCAAGCTCTGAGTTGTTGTTATGGGCTGAGCTCATGTGTGACTAATGCTCGGAAGATAATCTTTGGGACTGGAACAGTAGTCACCATAGAAACAAGTAAGTTTGCACTGATAAATTACTTTTAAAAATACACTTTTATACATTTAAAAATAAGAAGATAAATGCAAAATATCTAAAATGGTTAATAGTACTTTATCAAAATTGGTATTTTCAAACCCTAAACGTAAAGTAAAACAAGATTTTGTGTTCTATTTAAAAAAAAAAATCTTCCTAAAACTAACCCATGCCATAATCAAAAGTAATTATTTCTAAATCAACAGTAAAAATCTGTTCATTAGACATATTTGGAAAACTTTGGGTAAGTGTGTAGTGTGGTATGTTTAAAATAGTTTGAAGGTTATATCCAATAAAACAATGTCCAGCTGTGAATTTAGGATCATTAGAATAAAGCCACCAATCAAACAGGACATTTTTAGTTCCTGGTAAATGACTGTGAATGTTTGTGAATTCTTTGGAAAGGGAACCAAACTTATCATACAAACAAGTGAGTGTTACGGTCCTTTTAAAAGCTAATCGTAAAATAATTTTTGGAGACCATTATGAGTAGGTGTGGATTACATTACAGTATGTTATTAATTGCTTACATATTTCTAATGATAGACACTTCGCACAATATAAAGCTTTTCGAATTTAAAATCTGTCACAATTAGGCAGTGAAGTTTTTGTGATGGAGTCAACACTTGTGTGAATGTTGCAAACAAGATTATCTTTGGAAAGGGGACAAGACTTACAATAGACACAAGTAAGTTTATGTTATATAAATTAAATTTCTAAATAAATTTGAACTCTAACTAAATTAGAGAAATTAATTTAAACTCTAAGTGCAACTAAATTAATTAAATGAACTGTAACAAAAAAAAATCATCAAAACTAAATCAGTACAACTTACTATGCATTTTTAAGTTATTTCATCAAAATGTATTTACAGTATACAGTAATTTACAGTACAGTGTTATATCTGTAAATAGAATTAAAAATAAAACAAACCTCAACAGATTAGACTTTACTGGTCAGATATGTGCTGTGGGTAAATGTATCACGGTAAACTGTTGTGTGAATGATTACAACAAGATCATATTTGGATCGGGCACCAGACTCATTGTTACTTCAAGTAAGAGGTTTTGACTCAAATTAAAGCATTCAGTGTTATAAAAATTAAAATCTGTGATATTTAGAAAGACTAAAAAAACTAAAATATATAATATATGCATAATCAAAATTCTTCACAAATGGACAATTTATTAGTTCAGCTAGATAGTTTGCATGGCAGTTTTTAATGTAGCCATTTGTTGAGATATTAGAATGGCATGTGGACAGCCTGTAGAATATAGTTTCTATAACAAATGTCCAGTTGCAATGATTGCATTTTTGCTTTTAGGCCTTTAAGTAGGCAAATGTATGCAAAATGTTTATGTGGGCAAATCAACCACTGTGTGACTCAAGGGATTTACAAAGTCATTTTTGGAAATGGCATTCAACTCACTGTTCAATCAAGTAAGTTCAGATCATTCATGATTTCCTGATTTTGTGTTTTAAACCAATTTACAACTCTGATGTTTTTATCCCGTTCCCAATTTTTGTTTAGCACGTTCAAATAAATCAGTTACAGCAAGTCCCTAAAACTCTAACACAACTTTTTTAGAATATAATGAATATAAAGGTTTGATCTGTAACTACATCGATAAATTGGTCAATATTATCATATTGTCAGTTTAAAATAGTGATAGTTATGGTCATACACTGCCAACAGTGTTTTATGTAATCAAATGTCAAGTGTTTTTAAAACTTGTAACATAAAAAGTCCTTTTTTGCTAGTGGAATCATAATGCTACAGTGATATTCTAGAGAACTTTGTGATTTCCACGTTTTTAGGCAGAATATTCCAGCATGAAAATTCCACTTTACCCAAAGCAATCTTTACTTTACATGAAGCAAAGTTCAATGCTTTACTGGGTCAGATGTGGAAGAACCAGACTGGCTTGCACAGAATCCAATCCAGAATCCTCAATGTGTGGTGTATCATTAAGATTTTTCATACTGGAATTAATATAAAAAAACAAACCTGTTTATTAGAAGAGGTGTCAACATACCTTTAGCCATAAATTGTATATGGAGCCACCATACCTCAAATTACTTTTTTGATAATAAAACAGGAAAAAAACAGACTAACTTATATAACACAAGTTAAAATAGAAACAAAAATACAGGTTTAGAGTGTAAAGTGATAATTCAGTTTGGATAATTCAGTTTGGATAATTCAGTTCAATCTTGTCAAGATGTTGCTACTTTTTGGCACTTTGTTAATGACTGTGTGAATGATCAGATTAGAATTTTCTTTGGTAAAGGAACCAAACTCATTGTACAATCAAGTAAGTCTTTTATAATATCAGTCACACTTAAATGAATCCATCTAAGTTTATTTGAAAAAAGTCCAAAGTTTTATAGAAAAACCTCTCAGAAATCTGTAGTTTCTGATAATACCATTAAACACCAACTGAAGATGTAATTATAGTAAATTCTTCCTAAAAACATGCTGGCAACAAATGATCAAAGAATTCAAGAATTAAGCTAAATAAATCTTGTTTCAATGTACCAATTAGCCACCACATTGTCATACAAATAATTGTATTGTGCTGTACTAATGTGTGAATCCTGGGAATAAGATCATATTTGGAACAGGCACCAGACTCACAGTTACTTCGAGTGAGTTTATTTCAAGTGATTCTTATTCAGCCAAAGCAATACAATACAATTGAAAAACAATCATTAACATTTTAAAGCTGTAAGCTTAAAAATAAGCAGCATTAGCTAAGACGTTGTTAAATATCAAAGGCAATTAAAAATGTTTCGAAATGAGATTCTTGTAGGGAAGTTGTTTTGCTAATGGTTAGCATATATGTATTTTTGAACAATTTGGATAGATGACTGTAATATTAAACGTTCATGTCTTTGCAGAAAAAACTAAAGTCACTTAGTTTTCAAAATGGCCTGTTGTCTGAGTCAGATATCATACAGTCTTATCAGAGGTATCAATATCAATTTGTGAACATTTAAACAAAATGTACAGAGTAATACTTTTAGTATTGCAATATAAAGGATTAATACTTACATTACAGGCTTGAAATATCTTTGCAAATTTAAAAGCTTGCAACCGCAATGTTGATCGTTTTTGGCACTTGATCATTGACTGTGTGAATAATCAAGTTAAGATTTTCTTTGGCACGGGGACCAAACTCATTGTTAAAGCAAGTACGTTTTAAAAATTATTCTTCATATAGTTTATATTCATATACTTCATCACTTTTCATCCTGCTTATAATCAAAGTACTTTATGAATCTATTACTTGATTCCAATGTCAGTTATTTGTAGTTGTTAATAGTAGTTTTTCTGGCCTGACACAAAAAGAGCTTACATGTCTTTATTTTTCCAGATATCATATAATTATAATAACTTTAATGTAGATTTACATAGCTGAGACTGCAGTGTATAATAGCTTTTTATTACACATCCAAATAACATTGACATCATTTGAAAATTAAAATAAAACAGACTGATAATATTATTGCTATTTCCAAAGTTTAAAAACATTAGAATTGTCAGTAGTCTTTATCTACAACTCGATGAATTGAGGAAGCCATAGCCAAGCATTAATGTGTTGAGGTCAACCACTGTGTGACTCAAAGTGGACTTAAAATGATATTTGGAAATGGCACTCAGCTAAATGTGCTTTTAAGTAAGTGAGGCTCAAACTTCTTATTTTTATAATTTGTCATTTTTGACAAACCTTTAGTTTTGAAACACAAATAATTATTATTATTGTTAGGTGGCAATATTCATTTTAAGGGCACCAATAATCTTTTTCTTAAATAAATTTGAGAACCTTTAACCTTTTTAAAAAAAAGCAAGTTATTTAAGTATTATAGGATCATGACATTTATGTTTTACACTAATCGAGATATTGAGATAAAACAAGCCGCATTCAGAGTCAGAGCATATCTTCCAAACCCTTAATATAATATGAAATTATTAATCATAAAATACTTGTTAGGTTTTATGCAATATCTTTTTGTTGTAACATACATGTTAATGCTGCATCTTATTTAGGAAGATTTATAATTCATTTTCACACAATGCATTGGTGGTCTGGATACAGCTAGTTTTTGGCATATGGTCAAAGGGTGTGTGAATGCAGGAGGTAAAATTTACTTTGCCATGGGGACGAAACTTCTTGTACTACCCAGTAAGTTATTTTAACATCAGTCTTGAATTCATAACAAAATCAACCTGATACTTTATTAGCTGATTGTATGCTAATGATGGTTTTCTTTTATCACAATAAAAAAATAAATGCAATTCTTGTTTTACAAATCAAACAATATAATACTAAAGTTTTAAACTAACGATAACTATCAAACAATTCTCTGTGCTGTTTGTCTTTAAAGACAAAACTATAAACTAAAAACTCGACTAAAACACGACTTTTAATAGAAAAATAATAGTATTGTGATTATTGAATTGTTAAGACTGACATCACATTTAACCTGAGGCCTCTGACGGTGATGGAAAGTTATTATACCACTGCTAACCACTGTGTGAATAACAACATTGGCAAAATCATATTTGGAAAGGGAACACAATTATATATACAACCAAGTGAGTACAAAAATTTCATGTATGTGCAATAAGTCTATTTTTATTATTTTTTATTCCAGTTTTTAATAATAAAATTTAATAACATTACGTCCAGGAATAAAACAAAACAATGCATCACCAAATATTTAAAAAATTCACCTTGTTTACAGACATCAATGTCTAATTTATCCAATTAATAGCAGAAGTACAAAAAAACAGTATGACAAATGACACACAAAAAAAAGTTCCAGGGGAAAAAGTGTTGAGATGTGTTACTGTGTGACTCAAAATACAGCCAGACTCATATTTGGACGAGGGACTCGTCTCGCTGTGTTATTCAGTAAGTTCTGGATTACTGTATAACTAAATTGTTTGATAATACACTGACAGATAGACATTAAATCTCTTAATGTGATTTATTTAGTCATTTGATTGAGTCAGTCAAAATGTTAATTTTGTGAGTAGTGCAAAAGATAGATTTATAGACAGGTTTACTGACCTTGTTTGTTTACGTTAAACATCCACTTCTACGTTCTTTAACATGACAGAAGTTTCTAATAATAAAAATTATATCTTCAAAAAGTGAAAAACAAAATGGCAGACCTTAAAACTTTTCTTAGTAAGGGTATAAACTTAAAGTGTAATGCAATGGAATACTTTATCCTTATTTATCAATTTTTGTTTGCCAATTATAGCAAACAAACAAACAATAGTACAGTATTAGCAAATTACAGTATAATGCAATTTACAGTTTTAAATGGGTAAAAATTAATTGAATGTAATTAATTATTAGTCAGATTAAGTAGTTAAACTTCCAAAAGATGTAAAAAAAACTTCCATCATAAACTTCCACCATCTGTTAATTGGACTAATTGTTTTTGTATTAAAAATGCACCAAATAAAAGCTAGCTCTGCATAACTGCTACTAGCATAACAATACATAACATTACGCAAAATAGTAAATAAGGATTCAGAGTGGCATGTTTCATTTAAAAATTAAATCCTCTCAGTAACGTTTTGTTAATGGAACATGGTTGCATTTAAAAATATCATACATTTCTGGTTTAATCTGGAACTATTAAACCCTTTATAAATGTGAATAGGTTTTTGAGATGAGGCAACAGTCTGTGTGTCTGACAAAATGTTACGTTTAGAGTAAGATTTTCTCATTTTAATTTTTCTATTTAATTTCGATTTATTTTATGTCCATTTATTTCTATTTTCTATTATGTAGGTGTTTTATCAATCAGTAATTTAACATTGTTTTAGTGTTTAGGATTTATATGTAATTTGCTGATTTGAGGGTTAAATGGTTTGACTGAATTACGCAGCTGGTCTTTCATGGCTTTATTTGCAATTTGCAATAATATGAATTAATAAAGTGGCAAATCTTGTGTACATGCACCATATGACACTTCCACAAATAAAAAAGATCACAGCCAACATACTGTGCCACCTATAACCAACCGACACTTACAGTTCCTATTAGTACTTACTTATAAGTGCAAACTAATGTATTTGATCTTCTTTTATTTTACAGAGGAAGACATCGCACCCTCCATTTACAAGGTAAATGACTCCTGCCTGGCGACCGACTTCACGAGACATAACGCATTGAACAACAGTAAAACATTTGAAGGGCAAGAGGTCGCACGGTATGATGGTCAAAGCGTGTACAGTGCCTTCGCCTTGGGAAAGCGAAACGACTGCGAAGAAACCGGTAGGAGTTAATGCATGCAGCTCCAAAGAAACATAATCTGCCTAATTTTATTGTAAAAACACATGCGTGCATTACATTAATATGGGTTGTTCTACTTTCAGGTTCCTGTAAGTCATCCAATCAAAACGAAGGAATAGATTTAGGTAAGTTTTGCCTGTTGGCAGGTGTAATTCTCATTTTTATTTACAGTCCATCACTGTTACTTCCCAGTAGTGTTAAACAATAACCCAACAGATTTCAGTTTCTATAGGTGTACTAATCGTATACATTTTCTGCAGACGAAAAGATCAACTATATGTCACTGGGCATCTATTGGCTGAGAATTGTCTTTCTGAAGACTGTGGCATTCAATGTCCTGATCACTTTCAAAGCATGGATGAAATAATGTGAGTATAGAGTGTCCTAAAATTTCATGAGTAAATACTGCAGAACCTTTTTTTTGAGGAGCTACAATTGTTCTATTGTTTGCCTCTCAGGTGTCACGAGGAACGTCAGTTTCACCAGTTGGTTTCATCAGAGGATGTTCCAGGAATAAACGAGATCTGCATTGTTGTTAATGATAATCGAGGGATTATGTAACCTCCCTCATATATGTTTGTATATGTTTGAATGTCATGTGCTTATATACGTTTTTGGTCTGTAATATTGCCTCTAGTTTAGAGTACAATAGAAATATGTGTCAGCAATTATTGGATTTAATGTAGCCTTACAATTTAGTCTGGCTTATAGGTCGTTTTTCTTTTTTTTGAAAGATTTGTACACAAACTTATCTTGAAAGTAATGTATTTTATTAACGTTTATGCTTAAAGGTGCACTCAGTGTTTATCAATGGCATTGCAAAGATGCAAATTACATAGGCAGCCATGACTTGCCATTTTTTATGCAAGTAAAATTATTTTATGAGTAAACATGGTTTTAAATAGCTTTCACTAGTATTATTTGAAATTAAAATGCAAAAGTACCAAGTGCACCGTTAAATAACTTATATCTGAACTGCTGAAACCTTTTGTTTTTATGTTTTTAGTTTTTTACAATCTCTCGTGCTTTCTGCCAATGGCAGGTATTGTTCAGCAATGATTGTTTTTGTGCATACAACATTAAACTGCATAAACAACAATTTTGGGGTTTTGTGATGTTTTCAACACAAATTAACAAACTGAATTGTAAGCTAGAATTTGTATATGTCTTATATACTGCCAAAAAGACAAAGCCATGAACCACAATTTAGATGCACAATTTCATAGTTATAAGTAATACTTGGTTCCAAATTAGTTTTCAGGAAGTAAAATCAATTTATTAGTGACACGTTTTACACATTTTTTATCCAACTTGTCATCAACCAAAGTGTAAAGGTCTTTACCAAGAGGAAAAGCAATACTGAATGCAAAAAAACCCCCAAAAAAACAGACTGCCCATCCATTAGATCCAGTAACTGAGATTTAATCCAACTCTGGCTATATGTGCTCAATTTTTATGTCATTTCTCACATCGAGTGATTATAAGCTCTGTGGCTTTTAGCCAGTGTTCTTGCTTTTGAGTAAATGCGAGTAAATGTTCTTGTAGCATTGTGTCCCTGCAGCATTGTGTCCCTACACTCAGCAAATAACCATTGTCTCATCATACCCTCCTCTAAGGGCACACAACCCTCCTACTCGCAGCTTTATGTTCAATATCCCTCGCTGGTGGAATGTTCTTCCAAACTATTCGCTCTGCCGCATCCCCTAATGCATTCAAAAAACTGCTAAAAAACAATCTCTTCCATTAATACCTGACACATACATAACTATTATATTAAAAAATTCCCCTCTCTCCCCCAGGCACCACATCTAGCATTGGAATATTGTACTTCTGGTGAAATTGTATCTATGTATGGCTGATGTTTATTGCCGTTTTTGATTTTTCGCTTCTATGTTCTTATATGTAAGTTGCTTTGGATAAAAGCGTCTGTTAAATGTAAATGTGTTTCTGTATTGTGTTAGCAGCACAAAAAGACATACGTTTGATTATCAGGGAACATTTATGCATCTGCCAAATGTGTAAATGTAACGCTCAGCATGTGCTAATGTCCCCCAGACATCAACATCAGCCAGACACTCATTAATATCAGCGTTAATGAAGATCCCTAAACAAAGATTTCCCTTTTTACCCTGTTTATCCTAATGGAATTCCTTTTATAAAAATAATAGGTCTAAAGCTAAAACCATGCTGCTTCCAAACCTATTATTATTATTTAAATCCTAAAAACACTATCCAGAGTATTCCCTGTTGAAAAACTAGAGAGTGGTTGCATTAGTAAATATTTAGAAGTATATAATAAAAGCATATGAGCATATATTCTGAGCATTGAATTCTGTTAATCACAGTTCTCACATATTCACATTTTTTTCCTGGCTGTAGTTATGTCATGCATCTTAGCAGTGTTATTAAAACACTTACGTGCTCTCCATCATGCTCAAGTCACCTGATATTAGTGCATCTCACTATAAACATGTCAGAGTTTGAGTACTGATAAATCAAGCAGAATATGTCTGTGCTCTGATCTGAGTTTCCAACTGAATTTTGTTGGGATTTGTGGGAAAGGAGTCTCATTTCAATTACCAGGAAGGCCTAACAGTGCTCATGAGCTGTTTTGAGTTCTCTAGCTATATAATCAAACATCACCTCTTTGTTTGTCCCAGCCCTAGTTCATTACACTCAAAATGAAAACTACAGAGATCTGATCTTTCAAATCTACAAGCATCTAAAAGGGGGGGTGAAAACCATGCTGCACCCTGGCCACTTCCTCTTCAAACGTTTTCAGAACGCTAGTCATGAATGCATGTAAAACCAGTGCTGTTTTTACAAACCAGTCCAGGTGATAACTGCTAAAAAAGATCAAATTGTTTTCCTATATATTTTGTAATCTCTCATATAGAAAGTTTAGGTTTATGTGCTACATATATATTATGAATTTATCTGATGAGTGTTCATGATTGAGTTACTCAGTATGGCATTCTATGCCTTCTGATGTTTAATTCATACAGTTGTAACTTATTCATAGTGCTTAAGCATTACAGGAAAGACAACCTGTGGCTGAGTAACTGTACATGACAGTACATGACCTGAACTCAACATACACATGGAATCTCAATTGTTCACATGTGACCTATTTTTCTGAGCTTGCATGACATTTTAATCTCAAGTT
>JAZGTK010020596.1:0-10919 GCA_036877625.1 Ambastaia sidthimunki
ACAAGAAATCAGTTCAGCCATTAAACACATTTTTAATTGGTCACTGACTTATTGCTGTTGTATACAGCAGAGACAGTGAACAGGGGAGATGGACCACGAATATCAGAAACTGCAATACACTGTATGGTAGTTAAACATTAGCATTAGCTTGGCCAGTCTGAGAAATACAGATTTTTAGCATGATTTGAGGTAAAGATGCTCAAGGGATCAGGGTTTGGCGGTTCTGCTGCTAAAGGCATCTTATATCTATTTTGTTGGTGCCTAATTCTTTATGGAAGTGCTCTTAGTAGTACAGACTTTTCCCTGACTACTGCCTTGAACATCACAGTAGTGATAGTGGACAGCATAGTTCCTAGTGAGTGAGGGTTTGGGATTATGTGTGTTCTTATGGTTCCATCAGCCAATCAGCATATAGAGTGATCAATCTCATCATGTGACTTTTGCTCATGGCTACAAGCAGATCACGTTGTCCATAGGGTACCTTCAAGATGAACAGGAAGGCTCTCTCTATGTATTGTAGCTCATTTTAAAACACTGCTGGTTTCTATTTTAAGACAGTGTTTCTGTTTCTGATACGGATTTGTTGAAGATTATGAGTTGCATTCGATAGTGAGCACTATAGAGTGGGAGTAACAATGTTTCTCTTGTGAAATATTTTGCAACAGACTTTTCAAATCATGCTGAGTCGCATTAATCAGCTCAGATCTCATTCGCAAAGTGTTTCATTACAGATAAGAACGGATAAGAACGTTTTCTGCCATTGTTTGTGTTTTGGCACAGAACCAGCGTGTCCAACCCCTTTCATCACCCGCCACGTTTCTGACTTATCGACCTCGTCCAAAAAGACTGTTTATCTAACATCAGCCCTAAATCTGGCACAGAAACAGGAAGAGGCTTATAAATGTTGTTCTATTTCCAAAACTTGGACTCGTTTTGCCAAAAATAAAGGGCTTATTGCTGTTTCGAGAGAAATTAAGCACAGGCCGCTTCATAAAATGTGCTTTAAAAGCCAAATGTTATAGGCGCCTTTAAAATGTAATTTTAATGGAGTTTGAATCTGGACTGTATTTCATCTTTAGTCTAGTGTTTAATCAGTGCTAGTACAACTGCAAACATTTAATGTTTTTGTCAGTTCCGTTTAATGGTGCCCAAAATCTATTAGTCATTTTTTTCAATATGATATTTTACACTGATCATTGAATTAATAGTTAGGAGTTTGCACTGCAGTCAAGGTAGGCGTATAAAATATGCAATACAGTCTAGGTAGGAGACTGTCTATAAAGTATGCACTCAGTGGAAGAGAGCCAGTCTAATGATTTCTTCCTGTACTTATCAAAGTGTGCACTACAGGTCATGCATGCTCAGTGTCTGATTGGCTTTCAGATGCTATTTACAGTTTATTACCAATCTGGCCAGAGAAAATATATTGTCAGAGAGCCTTGTATTTAATAAGTAAGAAAAGCTTCTAGGATAAGATTGTGATAAGTCACAAATGGACTGTACATATATTTTTTTAAATGATTACTAATTGTAATCTATGAGGCCACATACATTTTATGGATATTTAACAGTTTAATTTATTGGTTACATGTGGACATGTGATTACCTCACTACTTTGGGTGGTTGCAGCATAGTCGTAAAATTTTTTTTTGTGTGTGAATGTTTTTCATAGATTATTCATTCCCGTGGAGAGGATTTGAAGTCTGGTAATAACTCATGTAAACAGATTTCATTTACCCCTGCAGCAACATCTGGACCCACGCATCTGGATGTTGACCCATGTGAAACAACATCAGACTCCTTTGGGTAAAAGGTGTTGAGTGTAGTTGAAACTACAAACCAGTGGTGCCTTTGGAAGCATGTGTTCTGAAGTGTTAGTGTTTCTTTTATTCTGTGAGGCAGAAAATCTAGTGCCTAGCCTAGTGCTACGTTTAAACAAACTTGGGATTGTTTAACTTGTATTTGGCCTGACAACCTTTCCTTGATTTTGCTGGTCTTTGATATCCTCGTGCCTAGAAAAGGCCGGGCCTGACACTGTCAAAAGAGCT
The DNA here is from genome assembly GCA_036877625.1 of Ambastaia sidthimunki. Lineage (NCBI taxonomy): Eukaryota > Metazoa > Chordata > Actinopteri > Cypriniformes > Botiidae > Ambastaia > Ambastaia sidthimunki. Next base: position 2,049 of record JAZGTK010020596.1, read on the forward strand.
CATATGGACCTGTAAGTATATGCAGTAGTTATAGTGATGCTGACGTATGCTCACAGAGTGTGTGCTTTGTGTGTTTCTTGTTGGATATGCAAGAAAGTTCTAGATCTTGCCTTAAGTAGCTTCAGTTATAAAGCTTGAACCTTAACCAGATCAGATTCAGAAGAACAGTAGGGGTCTAGATTCAGAAGACACTGAAGAGTCTAGATTGAACCCATTCAAATGCTTAGAACTGCAGGCTTAAAAATCAGAGAACTTGATTTCTGGAATACTCAGAATCTTGCGTTACTCTCTACATTTGTCAACATTAGCAGACTGTGGTTTCCAGCTGCCAGATCCTCTTCATCAGTTTTGGACTGCAGGAGGCTTTTCCTCCTACATGAGTAATAGGTTGCATATTGATTTTTAACGTTCCTGAGAGACCCATGCTTACAGAGGCCCTGCTGAAGGCTTTCATTTGGGTTGTTTGTGGTCGTATCTTCTAACGGCTGTTTCTTACTGTCTCCTTTGGTCAGCATTCCCTAGCTGAGCTCTGTTGTTTACTCCATAATTAAGAATACATCAGAAACCGCAGGTTAGGAGGAAGAGAGCTCTACATGGATGACTTTCAATTAATGAATGTGAGTCGTATTAAGGAAGTTTGGGTGGGACGAATCAAAGGACTCATCCCTATTGTTTTAAAAATGGCCAATAGGATTTAATTACATCACAGACATAAATCGTTTTGCTACTTGCTATTTGAAGGCAGGTGGTATCGGTGGATGGACATTCTTATTTTAGAGGGCATTTGATTGGACTGCTTAGTGCAAGATGAGTCATTGATACGTTTTTACCTGGAAAATAATATCTTAAAATGAATTTTAATTGCATTGGGTCTGTAGGGTCTTCTGTTTATCACGAATTTATTTTTATGTTAAATATAATATGGTGTCCACCCCAAAGTCCACTTCATAGGGTTCTTTTGTCCTCTAGAAAGCTTCTCTCAATTGTGCCATGAATAGAAATACGAAAGTAGGTTTTTTCTTGTATACTTAACACTTACTTTGGCTATTTGAAGGGCTTTTGAGACAAACTAGACATACCTTTACCAAGTACTTGTTCTATAGAACAATAAGTAAAGGCTCCATAGGACGAGGTATTTAGATGGTAATTGGATGTCACTCCCACTGGGTGTCTTTGTGCCTTTTAGGTTAACAAATGAACCCTCAGAGAATCATTCAACAGTACTAAAAAACCATTAAGATGTTATAACTAGTTGGGAGCCCCTCTTTTTTGTTCATGTTTCAAAAGTGTTGCAAAAACCTCTGCTAGTGCAACCTGTCTGTGCTTAAAAAATGTTGTTGCGTAATCGTTTCTGTACGATCGGGAGTCGTAAAGTTCATTGTTAAGAGCCTCGTCTCTCACACAAGAGGTGTTAAGCAGCCCCAGCGTGTGAACCTTGTGAGACAGACTTGTTGAGTTTGCTTTTAATGGAGGTGAATTTATGGGGAATGCAAAGCTGGTTGTTTTGATGTTGCTTAGCAGCCGTGAACAGCTAAATTCTTTGCATTGTGCCTAAAATAATTTTTTTGTCTTGGTTTTTGTGGCATGCTGCACTGTTGGTATAATTTGAAACTACTCCAAACTGTGTCAGTATATAATCTGATATTAATCCATTCAGAATTTCTCCTTAGTTTTGCATTTAGGGCTGCAACCCAGGCCTATGTGTCTATGCTAGTTCTCCATCTCAGCTGCTAAATCTACAAGGCGAAACCAGGTTTCCAATCATCAGTCTTTTAGCATTGAAGGCCGTGCCGCAGTCGTTTGTAAGACCTTTTGAAAAACCGCACCATCTTTGTTGCGGTCTGATGCTGTGTATTGTTCAGACCGAGTAGACCTTCAGTAACCAGTGAATACCACATCTCAAGAGCGAGTGAGAAGACGAGTGAAAGAGAAAAGAAAAAGGAATGAACAAGGGGCAAGTTCTGTTCTTACCCTGCTAGTTTTTAATTTCGGGCCCCCTCCCTGAACCTCCCTCGAGTTACAGAAAGGAGTGCCAGAAGAGCAAAAAGAGGCAGGAGCAAAGAGAACAAAACTTGAACAAAAGCCAGCCGGCAGGGCTTTATTGCTGCAACGGCCTTCAATGCGCTGAGAGAATTTTAATCAGAGACACCCCTCCCCTATGTGTGTGTCTTACTTTCAGACTCCTGCTCTCCTTCGGCCACTCCTAGCAGTTGGAGAGAACTGTGGTATCTTCTCCCTGTGGAGAGTCCTGCACAGGAACGCTGGTAATCTGGATGTTGAATGAGAGAAGACTGAGGAGAAGGACCCAGAGTCTGATAGCAGGAAGTTCTGGAGCTTGAACAGGTGAGTTCTCTTGATTTTTCTTAAGAGTGCCGTTATCTCTCCTGAGTTTTTTGAAGCTGCATTTATTTTAAAGCAGGGCTGCAATACAGAGTCGCATTGCCATGCGCCTTTGTCCTTACAAGTCTGTCTCTTTAATCAAGGATTTCTAAAGAGTCAAACGTGTCTTTCTTCATAGAGCTAAGATGCCCAATTGTAGCGTGCACTATCATAAATCTTGGCTGTGGGGATGAATGGAACAGAGTGAGCTGTTTATATATTATTTCTGTATTCAGACCGAGTTCTGAGCTGTCATCTTGCGGCCGGGTAAATAAATAATTCATTAGCAGACAAAGCAGCTCCAATCCCGGGCCAGGATCCAGCTCCGAATCAAAGTCAGATGAATGGACGCAGGGGCCTCTTCCTATGTGTAGAAGCATGTGTTTGATGTCAGCAAATTCTGAAACTAAACTTCAGCGTGTCATTTCACCTCTCGACACGCTCTTTGCCTGCAGGGCAACATGCGGCGATGCGGTTGAGTGCACCAGTCAACAATGTGTTTGTCTTTCATACGCTTGTTTTATAGGCATGATCTTAAGTGGGCATAAACGCAGGTTTCTCACAGGCCCATTGGCCCATTATTTTTGGAGTTTCCAGATGAATGCTTGCCGTTCACAGATAAAATGATGAGAAAACCACACCAGTCCACATGACCGTTGTTGCCCTTATAAACCTTATGCCCCCGCATGGTTAAGATCAGGGAGATGATGTCATTATTGTTTCTGTGACCTCAAAATATGCATTTTTAAAGATTTAAAGGAGCATTTGATTGCTTTCCAGTGTTGTTCTAATTCACACTGATAAAATTTATTTAAATTGGTTTTTGCTATTGCAGGTGCCACGGTTAGAATATGTTGATTGAACAAGATGATGATGATTTGCATTGTCAGATATTGCTCTCCAATTGATGTCTCCACATTGAAGAGTTTGATTGTAAAAGTTCCCTCTTTAGTTCCCTGTTCCCTGTGTAATTTGCTGCTTTGAAAAGAATCGAAACCACAATTTGAGAATTTTAAGCAAATAACGATTAAAGTATTCTTGGTTTCGAAAAGCATCTTCTGTTTTGCTGATGCTTTCAAATGTCTTTCCCAGCTCATAAATTCACTTCCAAAGTTAGTGCTGAAAAAATGAAAACATGAAGTGTTGTTGGTCTGTTGCACTAAACGAAAGCTGCTGTATCGAGCGTTGGAAAGCAGAAGAGCCTGCTCTGTATCCTCGAGCTAACAGTAAAACACTCCTTTATCCTGATTACAGTGTCAAATGATGGCATCACTCAGCTCCACAGGCTCCGCCTACATATCCCAGAATCCCCAGAGCTGCTCAAGTATGTGCACTGGCGTCATCAAAAAGTCAGTCTGCTGAAGTGACTGGCGTTTTTCCCATTACTAAAATGCCTGAAAGCTATCCCAGGAGATTTAAAAGCTGTGTCTCTGCACTTTGCCAAACAGTAAAACGGTATCCAGTTTCTTGTGGTTTTAACACTTGCTGTAAATTACCGTCTTGCTGTTCTTTAAACCATGATCTGTTTTTGAAATCCATACAGGCGTCAAAGTGCTGTAAATCATATGTTTTCTAATAGAAGTTCTCTGTAGTACCTGTGGAATTTCATGTCATAAATATTGTCATAAATATTGTTCTAATTCTGACCCAAGATACTTTGCAAAATATATAGCGTTAGCTTTATTTTGTGGTTTTGTGATATAGTATAAATTTAAAGTTGTGTAATAAATCTTGTTATTATGGTAGGTATAATAGCAGATCAGAGTGTTTGATATTGTATAGCCAGTAAGAATACTTAAAGCTGCGATCTGAAACTTTTGCCTCACTACTGCCATCTCTGTTCGAAACGCAAAAATTCAGGTTACTTTGTTTTTATTATTCACTCTTCCACATGTTCTTTTAAATAAATATGACTTCTGTGTAACAAGACAGAGAAATTTTGTGGAGAAAATCCTGTTTTGTGGAGAAATCCACTTTGTGTTTATTATGCTTGGAAGAGAGCGACCAACTTTGTTTTTAAATTTAAGTTTAAATTAAAGTTTCTTCATAGACGAGAAACTTTCTTGTGTTCCACAAAAGAAAGGATTAGAATATTAAATTTGTTTATGGATGAAATGTTACTTTAAACAACAGAAAATGGGCCCCTCCCTCTGTTCTTGCAGGTGAGCAGTCAACACGTGGATTTGTGTATCTGTATGTGTGACCATGTGTGTGTCTTGGCCGTCTTTATTCCTCCGAGTGTATAGACTAATGTTGAGTCAGTCTCCATGTTAAACTGAACCAAATGAATTTGGGCTGGGTCTTACACACTGGCCTCAGAAACAGGCCAGGACTCACAGAATTCTTCTCTCATGATATTGTGTGACATGTGATGTTCTTGCAACAATAAAGGAAAAATCTATGGTTTTCTGCAAAAAGAGAGTGAAGTTATTTTTCGTCACTGGTCATCTGGTTGATTTACATGACATTGCTCAACATTTGGTTGTAGCAGCATTCTTGGTACGTTATATTAAGCTGAGTGCACACCGTGTTTTTTTTATGTCTGAGATTCTGTGGACCTGAGATTCTGAGGCCTCTAAACTTTTGATAGTGTGAAACTGGAACTCGTTTGATTTATCGTTATCCCAATTAAAATTGTGCTTTGAAAGAGTATGATATTCCTGAGAGAAAGACAAATAGGAGGTGGGTTGCTGTGAGACAGGATAGGGAATACTGCTTTACATGTTTTGGCCTTGTAGGTTTCTGGATAACAATGGATATTCCATTTCCGTCCCCAAAGACTCTGACCAGCTACAAGGGCCCAAAGCTCAGCTTAAAAACTTTGACATTACTTCATCTCTACACTCCTCCCACCCATTCTCTCTTTCACTCTCTCTTTCTTTTCTTGCCTTCTTAGTCCTGACTTTACCCTCTCTTTACCTCTCACAGTTCTCCCTCTGTGTCTCCGTCTCCCTGTGGCACTGGTTCACATGCTGTATGTGTGGCCTCATGGCCTGACATTTCCTGTCTCTTTATACTTTATACTCGGTGCAGTCACAGGGACCGGGTCCCGCCCGCCCCTCTCTCATGAACAACAGCATGTCTTTCCAACACACAAATGGTTCACTTACAGTTTTCTGTGTCTTGGTTACTGGTGCAGAATTTTGGGATGTTGGCATGACTATAATAAAAATCAAAAGTGTCACGTTAATGGTTTTAGAATGTGTCTTCCTGGTAAAATGATATTGAGTGATTTTCAACAATACTTTAAATGTCATAAATATCAGCTTCTTTTTGCCCCAGGATAGTTTTTGTACAAGAGCTTGTGAGGAACAGACTGAAATTTAAGTTGTTTTTCAGTGCAAACTCGTGTACACTGCCATGTTTAAACCGATCGGTTACAGCACAAGTGAGAACCCGTGGCTTTTGACATCATGACATCAAATCTGGCTCAGTGTGTCACACCCCATATTTCTATGAACACAAACATGAATGATTTCATCTCTACAGTGAAGGGAACGATTATCAGTGGATAGACACTTAAATTTTAATCTTTTGGGGACTAAAACTGCAATTTTCCTTCCTGCCAACCATTATCCTGCACAATGCAATCCCAACACCACCACAACCATTTTGAGAGTAATCAAAGATTATCAAATTAACAAGATGCAACACTTTTATAACTATGAATGGGGAAACTGCAACACTCAATATGGCCACACCAGAGGTAGTTGACAGCCTTTGTGCATACGTAGAACCTCAAGCGATCTGGAAAACTTGTTTTTATAGCACAGTTTGAGCTTAAGAAGAAGAATTTGATACAGTTTGTGTCAGGTTTATTAGTTTGTTTGAAATAGTGTTTTATTGTGGCCTTAGCGATTTTAAAGATACCCGCTTTTCCTCGTAGCTGCCCGGAGGCCTTGCAAAGACAACTGCAGAGTGCAGAGACTTCCTTTAAAGGGACTTTGGTGTAATCAAAAAACTGAAAATTGTGAGGTGGTCTTTAGTAGGTGCTCAGGAAAGAAGCTTTGATATGGAAACCGAAATCTGGGACTAATCAGGTTGATCATTACTTCAAATTCACAATTTGCATCAGAGATTCTTTGACATTTGATGGAGCAGATGTTGCTCTGATTTAAAGAACAGTTCCCTGGACCCATCACAGTTTTATTGACAGCACTGGATTGAGGCCTGGCGTTCTGTGTCAGATCTAGAAGGAAATGAAACTCTAAGCGGTTGAACGCAGGAATGCAAGTGGCGTGAGAGAGAGGGACGTGCGGACGCACGGCCGCCCAAAGCATCAGTCACTTTGTCTTTTTCCAGGTATGTTGCTGACATACTTGATTAAATACAATATTGCACATGCAGAACAGACTGGACAGCATCTGGTTTTGAGCTGTTTAAAGGGATGCTGCTTTTACTAGGGAAAAGTTTCCGTCCACAGCCAACGCTGTGAGGTTTTGAGAATGAGGATTTTTATTGACCGCTCACATGGCATGAATTGATGTCACATTAATTCAGGTCAAGATTTTTAAATCTTAAATTTATTCCATAACACAAGCAAACACACTGACTGGTTTGTTCCCCTCTGGCCATTTTTGCACTTTTTTAAATTCTTATAACAATATTTTTAAAGTTTTGGGAGTTGATTTTAATACTGTAATACTTTAGTGCTTTTAATACTGAGTAAATATTTCTACTTAATTTTGTTTGTCATTTAACATAATGATATTTTACTGGTCTTGACATCTCAAATTTCATTATCTTGACGGCTCTACCAGATACAAAATCCTAGTTCTAATCCTAGTTCTAATCCTAGTTCTAATTTTGTTTGTTGTCTTAAGGATAATCTTAGACTTAATCAGGGAGTGAACATCTAACCCTTAAGCATCTGTTACTTTAGATTTTATTTCTTTAAATTGTTACATATCAGATTTCAGGGTCAAGACCCCTTTCACAGCTGAGGGCATCCAGCCCTCAAGACATACCAGCTGCAGAGAGATGCAGAAACGCAGAGATTTAGATGTTATGAATCGTGCAGGCTGTTGTTTTTGGGAGAGAGAAGAAAACAACGGAGAGTTTTGAAAAACCAAACATTTACGCGGCGTGAGTTTGGGCGTTACTCTGTGCAGCATCAGAGAAAACAAGCTCCAGCTAGACAGACAAAGTCTGTTGTCTAAACCTTGTTTTCATCTGACCATTTTGCAGTGTCTGAACTTGCATATTCAACATTTGTTGTGCTCCAAAGTTGGTACCAGGTACATCATTTACCTATTAGAATGTTTTTCCACTAGTCAGTTTTTAGGATTTGTGTCATAAGTAACATGAATAACCTGTTAATGAGTAAGAAACAACTACAGTTAAACATTGACTCTCCAACTTGGGTACTTTCCTGGTTAACTAGTTGACTAGTAAAAGTGAGTGGTAATGAAATCCTTTGAAGGAATTTCAGTCTAATTCACATCAGTCTTGTGATGTTCTCTTGAGTCGTGTATGCTGATTGTTAAAGCCATGAAAGAGAAAACAGACCCTCAGAATTGAGTCTGAGAGACCCCCAATGAGGGAGCTCATGGAAACTGTCTTCAGGCCAGGCCTCATTAAGGGGCCATCTGATGAACACAGAGTAAACAGTCCTGTGTATTAATTCTGAAAGCTTTTGCCATTACACAACAATACTCTGTTTAAACAATACACATTCAGGCTAAACAAATGCAAAACTGATTTAGAACCTTGCAGCTTTTAGAACTGGAACTTTGAAGCTGAAGTGTAATTTCTGTGACACAGAGTTGCAAAAGTAATGCCATTTTCAGACACTCCCACACATCTGTTGGGTGGGGAAACAGGTAGCCCCGCCCTCAAGCTTATGCTATTGGTTGAGCCAGTGTTATATCCAGCTCAGTCAGACCGCTCAAACATAAAATGTGAAGGTGTTTAATGTCTGCAGCATCAGTAAGAATAACTTTTTATTTCAAAAATCTAATGTGACAGTGTACTCTGGATGTCTACTTCAGTTTGGGTGAGATAAGAATCAGAATGATTTTTCTTAAATAATAATTCATTGACTCCAGAGAGTGCCTCTTTAAAGATATATATATATATATACACACACACACACACACACACACACACACACACACACATATGTGACATATAATGCGACAGTTTATGACATCTGATCCGTGTTATGGATTTTTGTCGTTTTGGCAGGTGGAGAACGGAGTTATGGAAGCCATTAACATTCCATGGTTACATGTGGACATTTATTTATTTTACCATATGTGGGTGGGGCAGGGAGAATATTGCACTGTCCGTCACGAGAGAGAGAGAGAGAGAGAGAGGGCCTCTTTGAGGGGGTTTGAACTCGTCCGCCCTCTCAACTCCACAGAACAAAGAGCTGAGACAGATGACTGCTGGGAGTCAGTGAGCTGGAAGAAGAGAGAATTATTATTGGATGGATGGATAGAGTGATGGTAGCAGAGAGGAATGGGATTAAAAAAACAGGAGATGGATAAA
>JAZGTK010020597.1:0-10919 GCA_036877625.1 Ambastaia sidthimunki
AAGCAAAGCCATTAAAGTCATGCAAACATTCAGTTTCTACAGCACACAGCTCTCTAACACCTGTTTGGCTGAGGTTAACCCGCTCTTAGATCCCTCATTAGCGTGCACACACACACACACACACACACTTTTGTAATCAGTCAGACACAGCAGTGCTCTGGGATATATGGCTAACACTATATCAGATCTAAGATGTTGATCAACAAGCAAATTCCTTACTGCTAACTGCTCACTGCTAACTCAAAGAACAAAGGATTTGGGCTAACTCGGGCTAAGGGCTCAAGTGTATGTGAGAAACGTGTGTGTGTATTAGTTACAGCGGTAAATAGTTGAATAGGGAGTAATTAGAGTGTGGCTGACTACATCCATTAATGTAATATCCTGTCGTGGAGGAATCCCATACCTACAAAGCTTAATAAGGAATGGTGTGTGTGTGTGCATTAGAGAGCTCACACTGCGATCTGGCCACATGCCATAATGCCCGAGAGAGAAAGAAGACGTTGATGAGGAAAATCTTCCCTTCTCTTTCCCATACTCTCTCTCTCATACACATAAATTCTAACAAAGGAAGAATCTGATCTACACCGTAACACTGTAAAAGATATTCCCTGGAACCCATACAGGACTGATTTTTACTGTAACAGTTCTGTCATGTATACAGTAAAGTAACGGTGATCTGAACTGTAATTACAGATGAATGGTACACGACTGTTAGTGCTGGTAATGAGTATACATGTATGATAAAATATCAGCCACTAGTTTTGAGTGCTTTCATTTCATTTAGAAGAGAAAAATTGAAAGATATGCAAAATACCAAAACCATTTATTCTATGAAATGCAATTGCTTTTTTTATACAGGAAAACTGTATAACCAGCAGTTTTCACGTGCTGGCAGAGTAGTTATGCCACAAACACAGTCACAAACACACACACTCTGCGGTTTGTCAACATGTCATTTTTAACCACACTTACGCCTTCCTCCATCAATCAGAGTTGTCATGATTACACGCCTTTTAACATGAATAAGTACTGTACTCACAAACGCACATATACACATGCACACATGGACACACGCCTATAGACATGTCAAAGTGAGGAGGACCTACTTCATTTAGTATAGTTGATTCTGTTAAACAATTCACACTACAATATCCATATTTGTTTCCAATGGTATTAACAGTTCCAGCTGCTGAATATCATTAAGTGAATTAAAGGGACAGTTCACCCAAAAAAATACCCCCCAAAAAATACAATCGTTTACTTCATGTCATTCCACATCTATATGACTTTTTCCTTATGTGGAACACAAAAGAAGGTATTTTAAGAAATGTTTCAATGGTTCTTTGTCCATACAATGGAAGCTAATAGATGCCACTGTTGTTTAGTAACATACTTCAAAATACATTCTCAGAAGCAATAAATTCATAAAGGTTTGAATATGAGGGTAAATAAATGTTCGAAGATTTTTTAAGTCTTTTTAAGTCAAAAGTATAGGGCCAAACCATACACTGGGACTTTTATTACAGGAATAATTTTAATATGTGTTTTATACATACAAACTCTTAAGCTGCTGATGGCATGTTGTAATTTAGTTCTTATACCGTTTGCATGGTAAAAACCTCTTGGAAAAGAACAATTAAGAGTCTTTTAAGTTAACTGCTTTGAAGTACTGAAGCTACAGCCATTTATATTCATCAGGACTTTGTATCTGCCTGAATATGTATGCATCACTTCTTTTGTTATTTTTGGAGCATCCTCCGACAAGTGTTGCATTTTAAAACAGCATGTTAAATTAAAATGTAAAAACACTAAAAAAAACCTGTACTGACATTTTTGCACTCTATTCCTTGTTTTTAAATGCAAGAAAGCATAATTGCACTCTAACAACTGCATACAATTTGCATCAGGTAAAGCCAATACCACTAAGCAGGGCTTTCATCCTTCAGGCAACCTGCCGATAAACAAGCACAAACTTTCAAAGTCAAGTGGCCATGAGTTTCATAACAGGATTCTGGATCAACATTTTTGTTTACCTGGAATAACGTTTCTGTCAAACACACTTAATCCAAACCTTAACCCCAACTCCCAAACCCTCAACCTAATTAACTACCACTACAATCAAAGGGTAAAATGTTGATAATTATTTTGTCCAAGCCACGCCCCCAGCCCGAAGCCTAAGCCTACCAGTAAACTCTGACTAGTTGAAAGCAATGTTGGTCCAGAATCAGTTAGAACCAGTCTTATACTTTTACTCTACCTTATGGCCATCCTCATAAAAAAGTGTAACTCTTATCAGAGACCTACACTGATCTGTTACTTTAAAATGACAGTTATTTGTACAACAATAACAGCAGCACACAAAACAGGCGCAACTGAAATTGGCAGATGTCCCTGGAGTTCATGCATACATTAATTGAATGAAACCGTCTGTGTGTGTTTTTACAAAGCCATTCACTTCCAGTGATGTCTAATAAAACGCGTCCCTAAGATGTACTTTCTGGATCCTGAAACAACGCAGTGCCCGCGGGTGAACATCAGGAAACACTGTGACGATCCTGGACCTCATCCAAAAGAATCAAACACGAGTCCGGGCCAAACCGCAGCGAAGGCTAAATAAACAGCGACCTGTGCTGCCTGACAGTAAAAGTGCGTCTGATGAAGAGAGCTCGTAAAAAGGACAGATGTTGTTTAAACAGAACAAACGTCGCCCGCAGGTGAAGGATTCACAGTTACGAGAAACGCGTCAGTCCCGGTCGTTTGACGCACAGGTTGACCGAGGTGAAAAATAAATGTGCATATTACGCGGAGTTTTTAGCACACTTATCAGGCGGAAGGCGGTTGTCCTGCCTTTGGTAAAGACCTGTTTAGGGATGAGAAAGACTGCAGGTTCTAACCTATGCAATGGGCTATCCATCTCCTAACCCCCGATTGCCTCATGCAGGGGTCTGTCCCCGCAATAGGTACGTTTTTAATTATTTTAGATATGCAGAACGTTTTTGGATATCATCAGAACGTGTTTTTAGGTGTAATTTACGCTTGTTATTAACTTTAAGCTAACACGTGCATCATATGCATCTCTCAGCCTATAAGATCATTCATTGTGTCTGAGACTTTCTTTCGCACACAATCACTTTCAAGCAATGACTCCAGCAATAGGTCGCTAACAAAACAAGCACAATCAACAGTATAGGCTGGAGCGACAAAAAAGACGCTTCTATAACTCTTCTATATATAATCATGTTAACTAGATCATAGAAGTGATCAAAGTGGTTGTTTATATAGGATATTTATTAGTTTATTTATTTGCTCTTTTGGTAGAACAACAAGTAACTCTGTTTACCTTATCGCCTATTGTTGGGTGGTCGGTGTCCGGTGAACGGAGCACGGGTGCTGGAGCGTCATGGTACGAGACCGACCCCGTAGATGACACATCGTCTTTGCTTTTCTGAGATATTTCGCGTTTGAGCTCCGAGCGCAGGTCCAGGTAGCAGAAGAGCGTGATGAGGTGCAGAGAAAGTGAGAGGATGAATAAACTCAGGAAGATTTTGCAGTTGTTGCATTTACTTTGGCACTCACACGCCGCCTGCGTGCGCTCTCGATCCTCTGTCTTCACCGGGTCGCGCTTCGGTACCATGGCTGCGTGCAGGTGAGTCAGCATTGTTTTTGCATACCGAACTTCCTTGTCCTCTCGACTGTGTGGTTCGGATGGACGCTTCTCCGCGGGTTCATCTGGCTTCCTGACCTCGCGTTGCGGAGATCCAGACAGATAACCTATGGTGGCCAGTTTCAGAGACCGACCCCCGGCACCTGATTGGTTGCTGATGTAACGTCATCTCATTGAAAATCCTACGGCGGAAAGTGGCCAAATTCGCGGTGTCCCATCATTTGAAAATAAAATGTATAGAGGACCAAACCTGCACAAATTAAAAATAAATAAAAAATAAGAAATGTTATGATAGGAAAAATTGAAAAAAGACTTGATTAAATATATGCAAATAATTTTGACCTTTTCCGTTTATTGATCATTTTCTGTATCTGTATTTAGTTTAACTTTATTTATTTTTTATTCATTTACTTTATTATTACAGGTTTGGTCTCTGTCACAAATAATTGTAACAGTAACAGTAGAGGTCATACCTTAACTGCCAATTACACAATATTTACCACTTTTAACCCCTAAAGACAAAGTCTACAAGTTTTTCTTGAATTTATGCTTATAATTTTTAATGAGTAATAAAAAAAGGCTTTTCTTTCTTTTTCTTTCTTTTTTCTTTCTTTCTTTCTTTTCTTAGTGAGAGTGACAGAGAGAGAAAGTGTGTGAAGTTTCTCACATCTTTAAAGTGTTAGAACAGAGGAATGGTAGTGTAATTGTGGCATATGTTGGGAATAACAGCAGACTGAGTGTTAAAAGAAGGACAAGTCTGCCAATCAAAGGAAAACATCAAATAAGACACTCACACACACAAACACACATACGCACACACTGCTTTACTTAACAGTTTACACATACATGCGCTCCAACTATTCACATTTATCATACTGTCAAGTACCAAAGCACACGCCATATTAATTTAACTCTAAAATACACATGGTAATTTAGTACTATGGCACAAGACCTCTGCTGTATAACTAACAGGTTTCTATGGAAACAACTAATTGGGAAACAAATAATTTGAGTAGTTATCTTTCTTTCTGTTTACTAACACATATGTATCACACACACACACACACACACACACACACACACTATTTTTTGTAAATTCTTTAATTTTCAAGGTGTTGTGAAAATAGGGTGCAGAAATACAAATAAAAACAAAATGAGGGCAGGGGGCGACTTACTCCAGAAGCAGGAGTTCAGCGGGGTCACCACATCTTTCAAGCATTTTTAATTTTACTTATAGCTCGTGCAGCATAGCTGAGTCCTTATAACTGCTGTGGAAAGAATGTGGAGCTCAATGTAATTCAGAAGAAAGGGTTGATGGATGCTGTCCTACCAACAGACCTTCTATGTGGCTCTCTGTATCTGATGGCTGTATCCTTTTCTCCCTCAAATCTTGCTTTGCTCACAGCTGTTCTCTGTGTACTGCAGATCCTCTGTGACCTCATAAAGCAGAGCCACTTTAATATGGTTTTATATTAAATCTGTGCTGCTTTAATTCTGCTCCAGACTCTTTAATCTCAAATCACTTAAATATTTACAGCTACACTGCTGCTGAATCGATTCAGCACCACACACACATACTATACACACGCTGTCTAGGACTCTCACACTCAATGTCCTCTAACAGTTCAGACATTACAAAATATTGTAATAAATATCATTAAAATAGTTAAAACCACCTAGAAACATACATACGCTTGCACACAAAAACACAGGAATGAACAGAGTAATGCTGCAATAAATAGGCAGGTATTGGTCTAAGGCCCTTGGGCAGTTTAAATTAAATTATACAAATTAACTTAACATAGAATCCAGCTCACATTGAGCCCAGAGAGGCTGGAATCAGGGTGCTAGGAGTTTAAGAAAACAGTAATTACACACACACACACACACGTTCTAGGTCTTTGTGTAACAATAGTAAATGCTAATTTGTTAATTTATGAACTGGTACAAAATTCTTTGACAATAACAAATATAAGCCATGGCCATTTAAACGTTATGTTAAAACGTAAATGTTAAAAAAATTATTTTATTTTAATGCAACACAAAACTGTGTTAAACTAAATTCAAGTTTGCTGTTTTTGCATATTTGAAAATAAAGCTATTTTCACTTTTTTTTAGAAGAACTTTTTACAGAATGAACTACAGATATACGTATCTAAGGTAGTCAAGTTCCCCATTAGAATTCTGAATTTTAATCAGCCTACAAGCTTTACTCACTATGAGAAAACACTGACTCCTCCTGGCCAAAACTGTGTAGTGTCGCACAATCCTGCAGTCCTGTGTCACCAAGGAAGGACAACACACACACATACAAATAAGCACTTACATAATGAAAGGTAAACAGTGTAACAGAGAAAGAAACATAATAGACGATTTATTGGGTTGCCATAGTACAGACACAAAGTCCATACATGAAGAATTGGCATCACAACCAGAATCGAAGAGACTCAAGTTAGTGCTCATGCAGAACATCAGGGTGGGAGTTTGGATCTTGGAGATCATCATCGTAGGAAAAAGGCCAAAATAAGATCTCCTACAGAAGCAAGCAGCATGAGAACAGATGAAGTGAATCACATACTTTATATTAGGCTTCAACACACTGCTCACACACTCACAAAAACGATGAGGTCACTGAGATGATTGGCAGAAGACTTCACAGAAATGGAGAAACAAGTACAGCTGCACTTCAGTAAATACAACCTGACATTCAGCAATGACCTGGATGAGCCGGAACTTTCAGAGGCAGGTTCACACACAGACAGATGTTGGTTGATGCACAGTATGCTTGTTTAGCCAACTATGTCACAATCAAAAGAAAACGTTATGACCAAAAAAGAAAAAACAGCTAGGGGGATCTTTTATGTTCTTTGTTTGACGACAATGACGAAAGGCACAGTCAGTCTGTCGACCCCATTGTTTGGTATTTCTGTTATTGCTGTAGGCCCAAACTGAATCAGGAAGTGTTCATAGCCTTGAAACTATATCTTTAGATAATATACAAGATGTTCAGTAATACAATACGATGCATCATTAAAACAAAGGCGTTCCTGTAACTCTGGTACATTGTGGCGCTAGCGATGCCAAGACTATGGGATAGATTCCCAGGAACACACAAACGGATCAAATGCACTTCCAAAGCATTGCAAGTTTCTTTGGATAAAATCATTTGCCAAATACATAAATATATATAAATATACAATGCAGTTAAGTACATGAACTAGTTCATATGAAAGCACTTCTGAAATCATTTTGTAGAATGCTTTAAATGCCCAAAAGCCACCCTGTCTAAGTGATGTAATTATTTGAACTTGTTTTCATGTTGTTTATTGGAGAGTTTGTAGAACCGTGACAAAGCACATGGAGTGAATTTGTAACGTTTCCCACAATACTTTTCCGATTAGTGCACCGCGAGTTGTTTTGGAAGAAAAGCATGTGCTAATGGTAACTACCAAAGCCCCCTTAACAGCCTCAAAACATCATAACCAACATAAAATTCATGAGCAAGTATGAAAGGCGTTAATAGGTGTTGGCTACAGCAGTGTGTGGAAGCCTTAAGAGGAGAAACAGGGAGGGTTAAGAACACATTAAACTGAAAATAATACAGTCAGAGGAAGTACAAAAGAACACAATGTAGATCAAATGCCTGCAGAAATCTCTCTTAATTCAGATTGTATGACTTCAGCAACCACCTTTAACCTGTTCCCTAACGTACACATCTAAAAAGTATCTTGAAATGGGCACGCACACACTAACTGATAAACTAAATCATAATTATAAACTAAAACTGACTGATAAACTAAACAATAAACTACTTGTAGATATTCGAATGCATTGCTTGATATTCAATATCCGTTCGAATTAGATTTTTCTTAAAAGTGACAGCCCTAATGACCACCAAAAATACTGCAAGCAGGCAGAGTGGAAAAATAAAACTTAATATGAAAAATGCCTGAAATAATTTTGGTTTTATTAGAGGAAAAAAATGTAACAATGTCACCCATATAGTCTCCATACATTCTTCCTACATTCACTTTTGTTCTCAAGAACGTCTAAAACAAAACAAGATTGTCATTCTCAAACTTTGCTTTAACATATAGGGTTAGTCTTAATAAAACAAACAAACCACTGAGAAACGGTTAAAAACAAACTCTTCAAACAAACACACTGACGTGAGCACACATGGTTAAACATGCGTGCTCGGATCAGGCCAGATGTTGAGATGTTCTAACTCTTAAAAAGACAAGCACTGGCAAACTTCAGCAGTGATAAGACTTCCTGCGTTTTCCAGGCATTTGGCAAGAGTCATCTCATGCACGGCAGACAAAAACATTTTAACTGCACGTGCGTCTTCCAACAAAGAGGGAGCTGTTACAGTTTCTCACTCTTCTCTAACAGGAACTTCTTCTAGAGGTACTATGTTCTCCAAGGAGCCAGTGCTGCAATGCTGCAAGGTTGTTATGGAGATGACACTGTGTAATAAGAAGAGAACAAGCACACACAGTTTCAATTTACTGCCATGAAGACGATTTGTATACGACACGGCTCCTGATGATAACCTCCTATGCAAAGACAATGAGCCCGGGAGGCGTGTGAGAGCGCATGCAGCCCCTACAGCTGAGTCGCACCCATTCCATCTGACGTCACAACACTCTGGACCCTGATTGGTCAAATACTCCTCTTCCAACCCTGATGAAAATAAAAGGAGAAACACTGGGTTAGCTATGCAGTTACCTGTGGAATGTTACTAACATTATGTGTCTCCATAATCTCTCTGTTTTAGTGGCCCATTATGGTTCAACGTTAAACTTTTGGTTATGTCTGTGTCGTTCTACGAGTGCACAGCCAAAACACTAGTGGTGCAAAAGCAAAAAGGCAGCAGGGAACATATGTGTACATTGTATATTTATGTGTATGCATTGTTGCAGCAACCAAGAAACAATGCTGATGATTTTCCTTTTGTTAAAAACACTGAAGAACAAATCACCTATCTTAATTTATTACATAGGAACACGGCATTGCAGTACACAACTGTTAAACCAATAAAGGGAACAGGAAGGAAAATTTGCTGTGCTATCCTCCTGGAAAAGGGCCTCTCTTTACCAAATGGACCAATCAAAGCTGTTGTGATCTGTTTAGATGCAAAGCATAATTTCTGAATCAATGCACGTCACAGGCTAAGCTGTCACCACCATCGATACGTAGAGCCTCCAGGGTAGGTTTAACAAAGAAGTAAAATTCCACCTATAAAGTTCTTAAGTAAATCTTAAGGTTATGAGTGTAAACTATGTTACTGTGGTGCTGGTGTAACAGTTAAGGATCTGTGCTGGCAACTAGAAGTTCTTGGTTCAAGCTCCAGACAAGGTAATACTTATCACCATTGTACTCTCTGCCAAAGCACTTAATTAAATTTGTATCTTGTCTTAATTTAATTTTATCTTGGGACATAAATCTATGTATGGATTAAAGTGTCTGCTAAATATCTAATAACCTGTGCTTTGTTACCTGTGCCAATTGATGTTTACCTGCACAGAGAAAGCTGGGCAGGCCGGCATACAGCAGACGGTCATTGTCAGGTAGAATGAAGGGGCAGCTAGCAGCGACCTCACCGCAATAATGCTTGCAAGGCAGCCACCTTTCGCATTGCTGATGAGGAACCGGAAAAAATTCTGCACAAAGCCAGGCTTTATACACTGCCTGCAACATACACAAACCATGCACTTTATAACATTAATAGTATACAAAGTGTTTAAAACATACAGTGTTATGAGCTGGTAGATGGATATTTTTAGAAATACTGGCTTTGCTACTTCATCTACAGTAATACATGCCATCATATACGATCTTTTTGTTTTATTTTTCCTACAGCTCAACTAGTAGAGCACTGCATTAGAAGAGCAAAGATCATAGGTTAGAATCTCGGGGAAAACACATACGGATCTGGACATATCTGGAATGCACTGTAAATTGCTGTGCATTAAATCGTCTGACAAATACGTGAATGTAGACAGAAAAGGAGAACCCCGGGAACCAAGCTGTGCTGTGGTGACCCTAACTGCGCTCTGCCTCTCACCTGGCACAGGTGTGTTTCGGATCGCACAGAGTAGTCATCCGCCATGTATTTGCGCGTAAGGATGTCAAACTCTTCGTATTTTTCCTGAGCGTGTTGGTCGAGCAGGATGTACTCATGAACACAAGCACTACACGCATCCCCGTCCTCCGGGCCGCCGCTGAACAGGTCGTGAATGACATTGGTCAGGCTGCAGTTAAGACCCTTCGGACTAGGCATGCTCTCCAGCAGGTCTGCTATTGTTAACAGGTCGCAAAACGTCAAGCTAAAGTTCCGGAAGTACTCTAAAAACGCGTGTGGTGACACCGTGGGCACCAGTACGGTATAGGAGGAGCTCACCGAGCTGTTTTTTTGTCGGTAAAGCGTAGAGCACGCAGACTCCAGAGGCTCACGCCGCTGTGCGTCCACGCACTCCGGTCTGTTTTCCGTCAGGTTGCTCAAAAGAACCCCGCAGTCCTCATCGCGCAGGCCCGTCTGGGCGTCGTGACTCGCGTTGCTCCACGTTCTCCGGTGAGTCCGGTCTCTCGATCGCGGCTTGCCTCCCGCGCAGAGCCAAAGGTGATCGGACAGGAGCGCCGTGAAAAAGAGCAGCGATGCGAGGCTCATGCGCCATCTCTGCACCTTTTCGGGCTCCGCGCAAGGTTTGTCGATCGGTTTGGTCAGGCAGCAGATTTCGACCTCGGCGTCAAGTTTCCTTCCACACCGCCGGGCGCCCGTGACCATATTTTAGAGGGGGAGACAAAGGCGCGAGCTCACACGGGCGGGTCTCCTCCGCAATATTTCCCCCGTGACGTTGCCCACCGCGACGCTTACATGATGGCTCGAAGCATCTCTATTCACCTGATGTTCAAAATGAATGTGCCCCAAAAACACCTGCGTCTGAATTACCGAGACAGTGCATGATCAAGCACATGCCGCGAGACCCCCGATCCGCTACCCCGCATCGCCTTGACAGCACATCGTACATAACCAGATTTCACTCATTCACGGGCGTCTCGAAGGCAGCGGGTGGAAGAGCGCGATCTGTTCGTCTGTAGAGGGCTTGTCATCTTCCCGTGGTCTCCTTCACTCTGTCGCCATCTTCGCTCGCACTCAGACGAACCCTGAGATGTTTTAATTGAAGGCGGGGGTGTGGCGCGTGCGCCGTCGCGCGCATCCTTGCCTCCTCCATTGAAGCTTCATTCACCT
>JAZGTK010020598.1:0-10918 GCA_036877625.1 Ambastaia sidthimunki
ACATACGCAGTGCTTCTTTCTGTCTGTAGAGCTCGGTTCAAGAGATTGGAGAGGAGGTGGAGGAGGGAGCCATCTACACCATCACACTCCGAAAGGTGCAGCTCCACCAGACAGCCAGTAAGGGGCAGCGATGGCTGGGCGTGGAGACAGATTCCGCCCTTAGTTTGTATGAGACATGCAAAGGCCGGACCATTAAAGCCGGCACACTGGAGAAACTGGTTGAGTACATGGTATCAGCGTTCAAAGAGAAGGACTGTACGTATGTGACCATATTCCTGTGCACCTACCGAGCTTTTGCCACCACCAAACAAGTTTTGGACCTTCTGCTCAACAGGTATGCAGGCCATCAAACACATGTGCTTTTAGAAATATGTAATTGTGTTATAGAACATTATCTAAAAAGCAAGTTTATCTATTTTAGGTATGCCAAACTGCACGATCAACCAGTCACAAAGGGATCAAAGCTCTCCTCAGAAGACTACACAGAGCTTAAAAAGTAATTATTTTTATTCCTGGTTTTCAGCCAAATCCTTAGAGCACAATTAATTTAGTTGCTACTAAAAGTTGACCTTTCCAGCTGTTTTTAATTAGTGTGTTTCTAATCATGTTCGCAACAGCACGATTTCATCTATCCTGGGTGCGTGGTTGGATCAGTACTCAGAGGATTTTTGGAGCCCCCCAGAACACGGGTGCCTGCAGAGCCTTATATCCTACTTGCAGCTCAACTTCTCTGGATCGGACCTGGAGAGACGAGCCCGTAACTTGCTGGAGCATTTCCAGCATGAACAACAGCCTGAGGTTGAGCTTGAAGGTACAGTTTTATTGATCTTCTGAAGCGTTGAATTTTGTATTAAACTATGGTCTTCTGAGCTGACACAAATCTCTGTGACAACCCGTGTTTGCAGGCGATCTGTGCATCTGCCCTTTTGCCACACCTGAGGAAAGCCATTTTGAGGATGAAGTTCTACCCTCTCACTTCTCCTCCTTCAGTCCTGCTCTGGTGGCAGAGCAGTTAACAGTCATGGATGCGGTAAGACCATGACCAGTTTACCGTAATGACTTTCAGTCTACAGTAATGACAATGACAATACCATAATGTGCAAAGAATTATGGGTAGTTAAAGTACTGCAGAGTCAATAAAGTCAGTCCTGCAGCATGACCTTTGCACAAGAAGCTCCATTTCATGTTATTTTATGAAGACTATATGTGCACAAAGCATGCTCATCATCAAGTTATGCTAGTAAATTTAAAAAACCTGAGATAATTATTTACTTTTGTGATTTTCTATAATTATGATCAATCCAAAGAAACTGGTAACTGTAACCAGATTGTAATCATTGTTTTTCCCAGGAGTTGTTTAAGAGGGTTGTCCCTTATCATTGTTTGGGGGGTATATGGTCCCAGCGGGATAAGAAGGGTAAAGAGCACCTGGCGCCCACCATCCGGGCCACCGTTGCTCAGTTCAACAGTGTGACCAACTGTGTGATCACCACCTGCTTGGAGAACAGGTCTCTCAAACCCTTTCAAAGAGCCAAACGCATTGAACACTGGATAGAAGTGGCCAGGGTGAGGAACCAGTCTAACTTTCATTTTCTCTTAGTATATAGTTAGTGGTGTGCTGTACACATCTACTTTCACTTTATTGCTGTTTCACTTTCTGTTGTATATAAGCGGAATATATTAGGAGTTCATTTTAGTTCATTGTCTTATCTGGTTTTTTGTTTTCATATCAGAAATGTCGTATTTTGAAGAGCTTCTCGTCTCTGAAGGCCATCCTGTCAGCCTTGCAGTGTAACGCCATCCACAGACTGAGAAGGACCTGGGATGAGGTGTCTAGGTAAAAGCCTGACCAGACTATTAGTCAACAATCAGCCTGTTTATCTGCTTGCTTGTTCACACATTTACTTATGGTAGACACCTCTAGCTGAAGCTAAACCATCTAAAAATATTCCATCTAAAAAAGTGAAAGACGTATAATATTAAAATATAATATATGTTTAATATTGACACATTTGGAGATAAATGGTCAAGATTTGTGTCGAAATTTACACACAGTTCAATCTGAATGAAATACATTGTTTAATGTGGCTATATCACAGACTTATTGTTGTTCTGCTGCTTGCAGGGAAAGCTGCCGCATTTTCCAAGAGCTGTCTGAAATCTTCTCGGATGACAACAACTACTCCCTCAGCAGAGAGCTTCTCATTAAGGTGAGTAAAAAGGTTGTTAAAGGTTTTCAGTGTGTGTGGTTATGCATTCTGGACACTCTGCATTAAGCTGCATCTGTCTATTAGCAGTTATGCACATTTTCAAACACTTTAGCATTTTTTCAAATTTTAAACATTAACTGTAAAACCACCAACATTTGCTGTCAGTATCTGTTGCTTGGGGAAGACAGGATGTGGTTATGTCACACGGTCATCTACAGAAAAGCTTAGCAACTTTCAACCCCTCTTAGAGCCTTTAAAGTTTTGTTTCTATAGCAGCCACAGAGTAAACAAAAAAGCCTTATTGAATTGCACAATATCTACAGCCTGCTGACTCAATGTTCAGCCCTCTATGGCCTGCTGCGTTCTGCTAAACACAGCTTCAAATGCTTTTGACATCTTTAAGAGAGTCTGTTAGTGTTAAAAGCACTGCAACTTAAGTAAAACATGCCTTCTGTAATTGAGTAAAACAGCTCTATGGTACCTAATTAAACAATAAAGCCACAAGTCTTTGCATTATGTGGATTTTACAATAGGTAATGGGTCCTTTTAGGCATGACACGAAGCAGAGTATAAAATAGCAGGATAAGACACCAATGTTTAATAAATAATTACATTTATTCAAATTAATAGCTGTTATGAATAACCACTCTTCCAGTAAGCAATTTAGTTCATTAGCCTAACTGTCAGCTGTGTACTGTTGCCAGGCAACAAAACAACTTGACACATTAATATAAAATGTACGATCACAGCTCATCCAATTAGAATCTAGAGTCGGAACTGACTGTTCTATAAATAAGTGAATTTTTTTTAAGTTGTGCCATGACAAACAGAAGACATTTAGAAAATTCAAGGGTTTAAAAATAACTTAATTTGTTTTGATGTTATCTAGATATTTTCACTGAAGAAAGTCTGTTTATGTGTGACTTCCCCCCAAAAAAGCTGAGCTTGATAAAACCACATGATTTCCTGTACGTACAATTGACACTAGAAAGCACAACAATGGAGGGCATCCTCCTTGGCATGTATGCTGGGGTAAAGAAATAGTTTCGTAACACCCAGCTAGTGCTGTTCCTCATGAAGGAATTCCTGGATGATGTCATAAATGTGTTTGGCCAGATAAAGGGCCTACTTGGAACCAAAGGGCTTCCCCAGGGTGTGCCCAGAATTATCTTGAAATACCATTCAGTTCAACTCTACATTCCATTTTGCGTCATGGTATATCATGATAGGGCAATCTATGAATTACACTTTGACAGGCTTATCCGCCCTTATGTTCTTACACCCTTATATTAATGCTTTAAAAACCTTTACACTGTACTGCGTCAATGCAAGACACTCTTTTCATGTGAAATTCAACTTACAAGTTTTTTTAAACTGATCTCCACAGGAGGGCACCTCTAAATCTGCCATCCTTGACATTAACCACAAAGGGGCTCAGAGGAGACACCAGCAGCAAAGAGACTTGGTATGTACGAAAAGAATTAATTAAAATTAATTGATTAATTAAAAATTGTGTTAAAAACATGATATTTAATAAGCAGGAGTGCCCTCTTGTGATTAGAATGAGTCGTGTCATACTTTCCAAGTTTTCCAAGTGTAAACAGGAAACCACTTTCATGTTTTCCTGCATGGAGATATGAATTGTAAGTCTGTTTATTTTGTGTCGTTCCTCTCATTCTTGCTTCTTCCTGATGTGTAGGGTGTCGTGCAGGGAACTATTCCATACCTTGGAACATTTCTGACTGACTTAGTCATGTTGGATACTGCTATGAAAGATCATCTTGAGGTGAGAGGGAGTGAGATTAGTGGAAAAAAATTGGATTTCTGTTAAAAATACACTTTTGGTTCTCATTAGGAGCTTGTTTTATTTTTTTCAGGTTGGGCTGATCAACTTTGAAAAGAGAAGAAAGGTGAGTTCTTATATAATATTTAATATTATAATTGTATATAACATATAATATTTTATAACAATGATTGGTCAATACAGTGTTGTAGTCACACAACCCAATATAGTACCAGCTGCTAGGACAAAATTATAAGGATGGTCCCAGCCCCCATACATTCAGTCATTTAAAAAATGTGTTTAGTGAGCCTACTCATCAATGACCCTCCCAGTCTGGACTGTTTTTTGTGTGTATAATGATTTTACTGTATTATAATATTAAAATGTACATTATTTTTGTCTGTCTGATTAGGAGTTTGAAGTGATAGCTCAGATCAAGTTGCTACAGCTCACCTGCAATTACTACAACTTCACCAGAAACCAACGCTTCATCGACTGGTTCAAAAGAGTAGAAAAGCTTACAGAGGCAGAGAGGTGAGAAAGAAACATTTAACAGGTATAATGACATCTTACATGCAAAGTCTTCAACTTAGATATTTAATATCTGTGGTGGCCTCTCCTTTCCAGCTACTCTCTGTCATGTGAGATCGAACCACCATCTGAGACTGTATTCAAAAAGAACGGAGGCATCATCAAACGCATGAGTGAGGAGTCGGGCTACAGCAGCGCCGGCACCTCGCGCTCTAAGTCCTTTGAGCAACCGCGCTTGAGCCAGTTTAAAGACAGCTTCAAAGACACGGCTGATTCCATTAGCCTGACTTCAGCTGGATCCAGTGTTTCAGATGCAGATGAGACCAGCCTCAGTCCACTCAACTCCCCAGAGCCAGGGAACCAGAGAGTAAGACCATCTTGTTCTGTCTTCCTTAGCAAACACTTGTTGCAGGTTTAGTTTGGGCCACTCGACAGATAGATTTGGGGTTTACACAGCGTAAAAGGACTGTTCATACCAAGAACGAAACAAAAACTGTGGTATAGCAAGTGGGGAGTACCTAAAAAACCTTGTTTTGTTGTCAAACGAAACATAGATATGTCTGTTTTAATTCACAGTCAATGTAAAGTCTCAGTTCAAAAATTTGCTATTGTTGTAATTAGGCCTTTAGTAATGTGCAGTTGTTACATTATAAACATCTAAAAAATGTTGGTTGTTTATATACAATATTGTACACTTTATATTAACCTGAGTACTGATTCTTTCTCCAGACATCTACACCAACTGGGAAGCACTGTATGTCAACATCAGATACAGGGGAGCTTACATCTGGTTCCTCTTCTAAGGTAATGCACTGTTTAGAATATGGTATGTCATATTTGCATACACCATTCACATTGCTCTGCTGATGCTATGTGAATTTGCTTGTAGCACCACCTTCTGGTCAAAAGTTATACAGTTATAAACATTGGTTAATCTACTATTAGCCTTAATTCACTATTGGAAGGCATATGACCATAAAATGTGCTCAGCATTACAGAAGGCATGTTATTGGTGGTCATCCCCATTATTTCCGCTTGCAACTATATTTGTGCTTGATTCTAATGAGCTTTAAACTTATATCTCTATGGCATTTTTCATCTTACAGCTCTGGGAATCACCCACTGCTTCATCTTTGGAGGCCTCGGGAACAGGCTTGGGATTGGAGTCTGGCTCCACTAGCTCCGCCTCCTCTTCCTCATCCTCATTCTCCGCCTCCACCGGGCAGCCGTTCCACTTCCACAAACGTTCCGTCTCGGGTGTTTCTGACTGCTCCTCTCTCTCCCTGCCGCTGTACAACCAACAGGTGAATGACTGCTGCATCATCAGAGTGAGTCTTGATGAGGACAACGGAAACATGTACAAGAGCATCCTGGTGAGCAAGAGAGGTGCATTATGGGATATGTGACATGTATAGTCATGCAGGAAGTTGCGGTGTATAATACGTCTTGCTATATATGACCATTTATTTCAGGTGACCAGCCAGGACAAAACACCTGGTGTCATTAGGAAAGCCATGGCCAAGCACAACCTGGACAATGAGACGTCAGATGACTATGAACTATTACAGAGGGTCTCAAAGCAGAAAGGTAAAAAGCTTATTTGCATATAGATGCCCTAAAAAAAGGCCCTAAAATGGACTAAAAGCCACGTCAACACAAATCTTTAATTTCAGATGAAGCACATTAATGTTTCAAATTTTTGTCCCATTTCCCCCACAGAACTCAGAATCCCAGATAATGCAAACGTTTTCTATGCCATGAACTCGTCTGCCAACTATGACTTCCTGCTGAGAAAGCGTGGCATTCCCAAAACCTGCCGATCAAAGAGCTCACCAAGCCTGACTCTACCACGCATGAAGCAGAAGGGGTTTAAAATACCTAAGAGCTTTTTCTGAATGTATCTACCATGTTTGTGTTCTGGAGAATAGCAAGAGTCACTTTATTAGCCCCTCCCCCACAGTATTATCTAAATCTTTTATCCAGTGGATTATGAATTATTGCGTTATTGAGAAAGCTGCTTGTTTCCTTAAGAAAGCTACCCCTGTGTTTCTGTCCGTGTGGGCTTTGAGACAGACACAGGGCCACTGTGGTTGTTGCAAAGTTTGCCTTAAGACTGCACGGGAGAGCCACACTGTGTCAGAGACATTTTCCTAACCAATGCAGTCATGCATGAGCACACTACAAAAAACAAAAACATTTGAAGCACTTTAGAATAGTCCTTTACTTAAAGGGATTTATGGAAAGCAGTTTGGAGAGCTGATGCGGTCCTTTTAATTTCAAATGTGGCTGTTCATTTGATTCATCTGGAAACAGGCTTTTCCTTTGGACTCCAAAGCAAAAATGTTATCACAGATTCTCAGATCCTGGGGACACTGTTGGTATAGCTACAGTATTACATGTACAGTACAAAATGTATAGTGTATAGTTTTTGTTTGGTTAGTCTTTTTTGGCTCTGTCGTCCTTATTGCTGTGAGATTAGCTTTAGAATGCTTCATGTTGTAGACGGCACTTGATTGATTATAGCCTGAAATTACCCTCTTACAATGATATTCACAAAGACTTTTCACCAGTGGTGAGTTGAGTAGACTGATAGTTGCCTGAGAACCCAGATTAAAAGCCCCAAAACAGACAGACTGGAAATTATAACATGTTCTTGCTTTTACTGAGAACTTAAGGTAAAAAATAATCAGCTACTTTTTGGGAAAAAACTCAATACATATATTCCAAACAAACAAACATAGATACAATAATTCAAAACTCACCAAGGAATGAACAAAAACAAGTTATTTAAATAACCAGAGCATTCAATTGAAGTGAGTTAAAAAAAAATAAACATGGTAAAACTAATATTCTATCATATTTCCAGAATTTAAAAAATTGAAGTTTGGGCAAGAACAGAAACCACTGCACAGGGTTTGTGTCTACCAACGCCCTCTGGTGGTCAGTTCTTCTGTGACAACCTGTTAGGCTACTATCAGATGAAAGACTGAAGGATTCTCTTTTGACTGCTAATTGACTGCTGGTTACCTTCATGGTGAAGGTGTCACAGAGTCATATTTGGGCATGAGGAGATGACAGATCTGAGGTGCAGAATTTACAGGGTTATTTGTGGTTATTAAATAATCATGAATAATATTATTAATGCTTATTAATGTATATAAAACGCAAATACTCTTGTCTTGTCATCCAAATCTATTAATTAAGAAAGAAGCAATGCCAAAGCTTTTGTACTTATGTTGTCTTTGTGCTATTTTTCTTTCTGTGTTGGTCGTCCTATACAGAATTCTAAAACTTTACAGGAACAATTTCCTTCTTTGTACCAAACACTGTGAATGTGGCTTCACCCTGCTTAGCCTTTTGCATTGTGAACTAAATCCACGAATGCTTTCTGACCAATCAGTTAATTACATTAATTAAGTGGTCGCAGTATAATGTGCAAAAAATAAGGTGGTCTTTTCCCAACAGTAAAGATTTTCAGACCTGTTTATTTAGTGTGTGTGTGGGTGTGTGTTCTTTAATTTGAGGGAAATTAAAAAAGAGATGTATACAGTAAATCATTAGGTAATGTGCTTTCCTGCTACTTTACCTACTATATGACTCAACTGGAACAAAATATAGATACACTTAATGAATAATTTAAAAGATTAAAGTGCATGGAGAAATGATATGCCATTAGTGATTCTACTCTCACAATACTCCATATAAATATCTCCTTGACAGATGCTGTCAGGAAACTACAAAAATAAAGTCAACTAAAACTGGCTGCTGCTTGTTTTTAAACGTGCCATATCCAGACTGCATTTTATCTTTATCTCTGTCTCCTCTTTTTAACCTTTTGTATGTCAAAATCTAACTCTGAATGTTAATGTTTTAATGTTAAGGTCCAGTATGTGGCATTTCCCCAGTTTTATTTATTTGTGTGTTTATAATTGTTTTATTTATAATTGCTTTACTGTTGTGAAAATAAATGAATAAATGCACCTTTGTATGTACAAAAAAGCACTACATTTTTTAAGAACTTACAAATAAACATGGGGACATTAAGACCCCAATACTTGATGTTTTATTGTTTTTGATTTCACCTAAAAAGACTTTTCCTGTATAGAAGAAATAGAGAAAGAAGAAATGTACAAGATAACAAAAAGCAGACTAAAAGTAGACTACATAATTAAAATAAATACCTTATAAAGGCTACAATTATATTAAGTCTTGATGGCTTTTTAATACAGTTTTCTTCTTTTCTTTAATATTGTAAATGTACTATCTGGATTCAGTAATGGTTTTTTCTAATATAAATTAAATTAATTAAACTAAAGTGTACATTATTTAAATTAATTAAACATTATTTTGTGCAAGGTGTGTCTTAAGCACTCAATATTTCTCACTAATAAACATTCTGTGCTTTAGATTGCAATACGGCCAACGCAGTGCCAAAATGTGAATTAAGAAAGAGTGGGGGGTTGGGGGGTGTGTGACGTGTGTACGTCATTTTCCTGCGCCAAAAAACGTATGACAGCGGAACATACCAAAGTTCAACATGGCGTTAAGCAAAACATACGGACAGAAACCCATTAAATTCCAGCTGGAGGAGGATGGAGATTTTTACATGATTGGATCAGAGGTTGGTGAATAAATGTGCTGTTATATTTTAAGTTGATTTAGTTAGTATGTGTTAACTACCGTTTTTTGTCTTATGTGCTAATAGATCAGCTAGCTGGCTGTGCTTGTTTCCGTATATAATAAAATCAGTTGGGACTAGTGATATTTCTGGATGGTTTCTTGAAATGAATCAGTCTGTGCTGTCTAAAGACACGTCAAAATAAAGGCTACACGAACTGTATGGGTATCATGTCGTTTTGTATTACACTCAATACCAGTTGATAAGATGTAAACAGACCAGTCCCCCCCTACGATGGAGCGGAGTACGTGATATAAATGTTATTCGTAAACAATTCCTATGTATTTGTTTGTCCTTAGGTGGGAAATTACTTGCGTATGTTTAGGGGGTCTTTGTATAAGCGGTACCCATCACTTTCAAGACGATTAGCGACAGTAGAGGAAAGAAAGAAAATTGTAGCATCATCTCACGGTGAGTGTCTATTTTACTTTAAACGTTTTATTAGGCGTTTGACGAGTTTATGAAGGGTTAAAACTAAGCTCAGAATGGTCATTTCTTACAGTATAAGCAATTTTTTGTGTTAGATCATGGTTACACCACTTTAGCCACCAGTGTGACGCTGTTGAAGGCCTCAGAAGTAGAGGAGATACTTGAGGGACATGACGAGAAGTACAAGGCTGTGTCAATCAGTACTGAGCCCCCAGCCTACCTCAGGTATACCATTTCCAACCTTCAATATTTTGATGTTAAAGAAATTACTTTTAGTTATTGGTGGAGCATTTTACATGTGCCAGATGTTGAACTTGCTATTTATAATAAAGTATTATAATAAATGTTGCAATACAAATGTACAATTTACACATTTTTGTGTTGTTGCATGAAAGTATTTGAGTTTTGTTTTTTTTTTACTTTTGGTTGACTTCACAGGGAGCAGAAAGCCAAACGAAACAGCCAATGGGTGCCCACTCTTCCCAACAGTTCCCATCACCTGGACGCTGTGCCTTGCTCCACCACAATCAACCGCAACAGACTGGGTCGTGACAAAAAGAGGACGTTCCCCCTCTGGTGACTTCCTGTTCATGTTTCCATGACTAATGACATTGTTAAGCAGATCATTACAGTCCACTGAGAAAAAAGACAGACCCTGAACTTTTAAGATTGTACATTAAAGTCAAGGATAAACTCATTTTTTTATTCACATATTTCACACACATTAATTTGATTGGTTCTTCCTTCTACTCTGTTATAATTGTCTCGAACATGTGGTGTGCAGCTTTGACGATCATGATCCTGCTGTCATTCATGAGAATGCTGCTCAGCCTGAGATCCTGGTGCCCATCCGCCTGGACATGGAGATTGATGGACAGAAGCTGCGAGATGCTTTTACATGGAACATGAATGGTAAACTGTCCCTTACACTATTCCTATGCATTTATCCATTATAATGCTTATTATCTGACTGTTAAATATGCATCACATATGCAAATATGCATCACAGAATTCCTTTCTTTTCAATAGAGAAGCTAATGACTCCAGAGATGTTTGCTGAAATCCTGTGTGATGATCTGGACCTGAGTCCACTGACCTTTGTTCCTGCCATTGCCTCAGCCATCAGACAGCAGATTGAGTCCTACCCTACAGACAGCATACTGGATGAGCAGATGGACCAGAGGGTCATCATCAAGGTACTGCACATGCATTGATCTCTGTGAAATTATGGAATGACATGTAAAGGTGACACATCCTTGATTTCATTTACCTTGTGTGCTTCAATGG
>JAZGTK010020599.1:0-10918 GCA_036877625.1 Ambastaia sidthimunki
ACAAATAACTTGTTTCCTCACTGAACTTTCTTCAGAACACCTGACGGCACCTCAGTCGTCGTATTGTATTTCACTAATTGCACTAAAAGGGGTCGACTAACATTCTCACACTCTCTCTTTTCTTACTCGCCTATTCTTCAACGGTCTTTCTCTTATTCTCTCTTTCACTCTCAGGGAGGAATGTATGGGGAGAGGCGGGGCTCTATGCCCCTATTGGACACTTTTGATGGTTAGGCCACTCCCCCTCCCCCCACTCAGTGCATGAGCACGCATGGTATGTGTGTCCACCTTCTGCATGAGCTTCATGTGTATATTTAAGTGTACGTGTGCTGGTCTTTGTGGTTCTAACCCTCATTAATGGTATTTTTTGTTGTTTTGCTCTTCTGTGTAAATGGGTACTAATTGTATCGTGTACAGTGTTGGGGAAGCTGTTTAGAAAAGTAACAAATTAAAAATCTTGAAATGGCAGTTAAGATATTGGAAAAGTAGTTGGCTTCAATGAAGTCGGCTACTTTTTTTAGTAGCTTTTGGTTCGTATGAAAATATACTTTTATAAAGATGTTTAAGTCAAATATAAGTAGTTACCAAAAAGTAAAAAACATTTAATGTAAAAAAACATTTAAATGTAAATTCATTTAAAACAAACTGGTGGTCCCGTCCCCCAACTTACGCCATTGATTGAGCTAGTGTTATGTTTTGCCAAGTCTGAGCCTTGACAGATGAGCAAACACAAGACCTCAAATGAATAAAGGGATTAACTGAAAGAAATAGAGAGAGAACATTTTAGGAAAGCACATTTAATTATTGACACATTTTCCTCAATTGTAACGCTTTGTTGTTGTTTTTTGCACACAATATTGTATATTGCTTCATTGCCCTATTTTTACAGCTACTTGACATCTCAGCTACTGAAATATTTTTGTTATAGTAGCAGTGCTGTACTCAGTTACTCCCCAACACTGATAACCTCCCTCATGTGACCACTTTGGTCACATGACTGACATTTAGTGGTTTTATCCGTTGCATTTAACAGGCGATGCACATTTTGCGTTACGCACAAATGCTCATCGCAATCCGGCAGTGACGCGTTACGGAATCATTTCTCCTTGTGATGACACTATGTAAGCGAGTACTAATACCTGACCTTCACGTTTCTCTCTCTCTGCAGAAAAACTGATCGTTTGCATCACCCGCCGTGAGTTCCCTGCTCCTGCCTACTGTCCCTGCTGAGCCTCTGATCTCATCACTTCCGGGACTATAGCCACTAATTGCAATGTCCCTTCCGTAGTTTTCAGTGTTTTGTTGTTGCCACTTCAACCCTTCAGATCAATGTCTTTGAGAACAGCCACTACTTAAAACGAACACTACCGAATTCCTTTGTTGATTTTGGTCCATGCTACTTTTTTGTGAAATATTGGACTACGAGAAACACTAGAGACTAAAAAAATCAGTTAAATCACACACTCAGATTCTTGATACACTCAAGCTTATAAACTGCTATTCTTTTTCTGGATTGCTTATGCATCTATTAGAACACTTGTGTAGAACGGCGTCGGTATTGATTCTTTTTGCTTTATCTTGCTTTGTCGTTCACAGTGATGACATGCTAAATTGCATCAGTCATGTGACCCGCAGAAATGATTGTGTATAGAATGTCTCTGATTTACTCATTGGCAAATTGCAATGGGCAAAAGGCCTAATTTGTTGGTCATTGTTTTTTTTAAAAGCACTACATGACTATTCAACAGTCAGTGACCTTTAGGTTATCCATCTGTGGTTTTTGTGGATGGTCTCGTGGGGTGGTCTGTCTCTGAGGAGGATTTTTTGTTGAAATGGAGGCAGAGGGATATTTGATTGGGAGTTTTTTCAAACCAGTAGCATTCAAGAAATATCTCTAGTGGTAGGGCAGTTGTGATCTTTAGGACATAGCCATGTGGCTCAGGATCCTCTGACTCCTTAACTGTTGCTCCTTAAAAAAAGTAGGCAAATTTGCAAAGCATTCCAGAGTGGGAAAGCTGTTTTAGTATATATATATTTTCCACTTGGTTTGGTGTTTGTAACTAGCACAGACTGTTTGGTTTTCAGTTTGGGTATATATAAATGGAAACCAAAGACCATATGGGTCAAGTCAAGAGAAAAATAACATGCGCAAATCCTGCCCCCTGCACACAAGATTAACGGCCACAAATTTTGGCCCTGATTTTAGATCAGTGCTCGTCACTTGCAAAACTATGAATCGAGGCCATGTTGGTGCACCCAGTCTGAATATAAATGAATGTGTAAATATGGTCGCGTCTTACGAATCCATTCTGCATACTTGGAGTGCCTCGCTTGCTGAATGCGCAAAAAAGTTTGCGTGTGAGCGTGTGTTTGTGATAAAACTGCTTACAAGGGTGCGTATGGGAACGCTCAGACACCCTTTTGCCCCTTGGTTCTGGTGCCTGTCTGTGTAGAGAGTGTATGAATGTACATTTAAGTATGTGTATGCTTGTTTTTTTACGATCCATACATACAGTGCTTGTTCCATAGACTGCATATCCAGAATGCCCAGTAAGTCTGTTGTAGATATTTACTGAATGGAAACTCTAGCACTAGGGGTCAGTAGATTCTTTGTTTTTTATGAATTTATTTTCCCCAATGCCTTTATAATCCCCTATCTGACTATTTCCAATCCTTTACTCTAGAAAAGGTTGGCTGTTGACTAAGATGTGAGCCAGAGTCAGAGTCCTGTTTGCTTATTGGTTTGAGAAACCAACCAATCGTCGTTCAGCATTGAGGGCAGCAGATAAAGGAGTCTTTTAATTACAAATAAAAATGCATCTCTTTCTGGCAGGATTTAGCCAGATCTCAGATTCTGATTCTAGCTTGATAAGAAAATAAAAGCACATTTAACTATATATACCAGAGAATATTTGTTAATTTTAATTATTTTGTTGTTCTTGGTTTTATCATTTTTTTTCTTTCCATATTTTATGATTGGGGCTGATTCTGTTGTTTTTCTAGGGTTGTTGTGGGTGAATGCATATGCAATCAGTTTTATTTTTAAATAAATGCATTTACGGTTTATATCTTTTAATTAAAGAAAAAAGGAAAAAAGTCTTTGTGTCGTGCTGTCAGTTGACATGCTGTTTTTCTGCAACACTAACAAGTGGGTCTTGATGCATTATTCCTATATTTCAACACGTTACCTTGGTCTTAATTATTGCACCTTTCTCATGGGTTGAACATGTAACTTAGCAATACATTTTTTAAATAAAAAAGGAATTTTTTTCAAGGTTCTGAATTTTTGTGTGATCGTACATACTTTTCTAAACTAGTTGAATGGTTAATTTGTAGGACTCATGAAGTATTATCAATAAATCCTCAAATCCATTTTAGAACCTTATAACATGTGAAAGTTATACCTGAAATGTGTATGACAAATCTGAATCTTACCCATAAAGGTGAGGAGTGAACACAGGGTTCAAAACCTAGGGTTTATATTTAATAATTTAAGCTGTTTTACATAACACATTTACATATTGTCCACAGGACACAACATTAACTGAATTTACCAAAATAACCTTTCTTTAGCTGTCTGTGTTCCAGCTCACAGCTGTTAGCTGCTCTAAGTCCCATCTTCTCCAAAGTTCTTTTCCACCTGAGGAGAAGAACAGGCTTCTAAGCCTTCATGCTGTAGGATCTTATGACTTGCTGAAGCTAGCTGGGTTCCTGTACACTGGGGAGATGGAAATAGAGCGAACATGAGGAAGTAATGGCTGCTGCCCACAGGCTTGGCCTTAGAAACCTCCTTGAGAAGGATAGTGTGGGTGGAACGAGGAGTTGGAGATGTTGGGAGCTGTTGGAAGGAGGCTGGTTTACAGACAGAAGAAAGCGTGAAGGGCAAGAAAAGCGTGAGCCTACGTCTGCCTCTGGAGAGTCAGAGCAGGACTTATTGTAATGCATATAATCGTGATGCTCTATTGACCTCAGTGTTGGAGGCTGATTGGTCATGTGCTGAAGTTAGTCCAGCTAGAGGTTTTAAGTGGATCAATGATGTCACTGTGCCTTCCTTCACTGATGTGACAGAAGCGTTGGTTTTAAACCAACATAAAGGCTGAGAAGAGGTGGAAAATGAGAGATGGCCAATTTAAAAAAACAACCTGGCAACAAACCCACAAGAAGCTACAGAATGTTGAAGAACCAAAATGAACCACACTAAACTGACAGAAACATTTAGATGTTTCAGGCAAACACTTTCAGAGGTTGTTAGTTTTAAAAGAAATGTTACTGCTGAATATAAAGATATCAAATTAGACCATTTAAAGAAAAAATAAACTAAAAAGAAAATTAACCTCCTCTGTCAAGGAAGAGAGTAAATCAGATGGACCTCAAGCTCTGGTAAGAATTCATATTTAAAATTCTGTGTAATGCGAGTTGCCATTTATAACACTGCAAGTTTGTTTATAATGTATGTGGAAAACCTCTAGTCTTTAATTTTGTGATTCACTGATGTTTTGTCCTTCTAGCTCTGACACAGAAAGAGACAAAAAATATGCATTCATATGTTCATATCACTCCTGTATTTGTGATTTGTGCTTCGTGTTCTTATTGATTTATATCATATTTCATAATTTTATTTTGCAAATAAAAGTATTTGTATAATACCCTTGTTTGGCTTTTGGGAGAAAATATATGGAAAATATATATAATTTAAATAACTTACCATAGAATTAAATATAAAATGCATAAAGTTGATTCAACTGTATTTGTCCACGGAGTTTTTGAATAGAAAACTTTATTGTCAGCGGAAGTGACAATTCCAGCGCTGGATGGAAAGGATCCACGTGGGTTCTTCCTCCGGTCCGGCACAGACGCTGAAGGTTAAGCAGGGCTGTAGGGGATCTTTGCTGAACAGGGTCACAGGCTGATCGGTGGGTTTTGAGTGAGGGTGAACAGAAAGGTCATTTGGAGAGATGGACCCCGTGAAAGCTCAGCAGCTCGCCGCGGAGCTGGAGGTTGAAATGATGGCTGACATGTATAATCGGTATGAAGGCTGTTACCTTTATTATGTGCAACACTATGCTAATCAACAGAACTGCTTGACTTTTGCATATTAGATGTGTGTTTAGACTTTGTGTGCCGTGATTGATGCATATAAAATGTTTTACTGCTGTGGCTTAAACGAAGCTATACGTTTTAGCATAATCTTATTTAAACACTGAGCAGGCCTTAGTCAAAATTGTAATAGCTGATTTAGAAACTGAATCATAAACTTGTGTGTTATATAGGAAATAATTTCTACAATCAACCACAGCAAATGTTGTGCCCACGAGTATCAGTTTTAAAGTCGTCCGTATACTGTATAGATATACATCTGAATAATGTATAGTCATCTTCCCTTTACTGCTTGGCAAGTGTGTCAGAGCAGGTAGACCACTTATGTTTTATTTTTTGCATATGTTACACGTTACTGTGGTAATAATATTGTGGTCTTGGAGTAACATGTAAGAACTATGGTACCAAAATATGGTGATGTTTCAGAGTTGGCATCATTGTATTCCCACTTGACCAATTAATGTTGGTCATTTTGTTTTAACAATGTATCATGTGGCAAACACCTAAAATAACAGCATTGCAAACGCTAATGCATTGCATTAAACCAGTGATTTTTAATAGTGATTTTTTAGTTTCTTACCTGTTTAAAGTAAGAACACTGTTACATTTCTATTAGTTATGTCAACAAATACTTTTGAAAATTTAATGAAGATCATGGATAATTTACTCAATCAAAAGGGTTGCTATATTTAATAACAGTTATATGATTATATTTATAAATTTAGGTCCACCATCTCTACTAAGCCATATATACTTTCCCCCTGCAGCATGACCAATGCATGCCACAAAAAATGCGTTCCGCCTCATTACAAGGAAGCAGAACTTTCCAAGGGAGAGGCTGTGTGTTTGGACCGCTGCGTTGCCAAATACTTGGACTTGCACGAGAGACTCGGCCGGAAGCTCACCGAGCTGTCTGTGCAGGATGAGGAGGTGATGAGAAAGGCTGCTGTTGGGACTGGATAAGCCCCGTGTGGACTCTAATAATGGAGCTTGAAGGCCTTGGATGGTCTGGAGCTTACGGGGAAATAGAACACTGTGGGCATGTATTTGTGGAAATCTGGCAACGTATGTTATACCATGAATATAAACAGTATTTCAACACAACAGTTTGCTGAGAGACATGCGAGTAAAAAAAAGGCTTTTAGAAGGAGTCGAGACGGTGTCTTCAAAACATCTGCAGTTTAATCTGCACTGTTGAGTTTTTTGGGTTAACAATATTAATATCACAGAAATAGAACTTTATCTGGTTGGGGAGATTTTGTTAAAATGTGGCGTGTTGTGAAATTGTGTGTCTCTGTGAATTTGTTTATGATTTGTTGATGTTTTTTATGTTGACATTGTATTTCTGACATTCTAGTCATTTTGCAAAACATACGTTTCCTGTTCAACAAAATTAAAACGTGTCGTTCTGTTTACCCTCTGTCTTTTATTTGTAGTGTATCTTCTTGCATGCGGACTCATTTTCTAACAAGTGTAGTTCACCCTAAAATGAAAATACTGAGTTTACTAGTGATGTATCAGGATGGTCAACCAGTCATGACACCCACTGTAGGTTTATTTATTTTGTAAGTGGTAGCGGTAAGAGATAAAACAGTGACTGTTATACTGCCAGCACTCACTGCCACACTGTTTTATCAGTTACTTGGAATGCGTTCATAAGACTTGAGATAAAAAAATCTATTACCATCTATTACAGGTGTTTGTGCCTGATCCGGTTGTTTTTAAATGTAAAGAAGTTATATGTTAATGCCCATGAGGAAATACATCTGATTTGTGTTTGGTGGTCCTTAAAACAGACTAATTATACAGGATGTCCAACTTGCTGATTTTTAAGGACTTAGTTTTTCTTAGACTTTTTTTGGGTGAACTGTTCCTTTAAGGATACACGCCTTTCTTCCATTGATAGGCAAGTCCTGGCAGGCTGTCAATTGTCATGTGAATGTAGCGCTGTATCTCTTTAAGAGAAAAAAAGGGGAACTAAGGAGATACAATTTCGTTTCCTTTTCTGTTCACTTGATAAAGGTAACTCAACATTTAAGGTGCATGTTTCGTAACTCCATTCAAGATATTCAACCTTGGTTTTAAACTCTAAAGGACTTTGCAAAGTTTGGCGAAATAGCGACGTTCAATCTTTTTCGTTTGTCTGGTAAGTCATGTTTGCTCTTAGTTAATGTTTAATATTTTACATGCTTAATTCCTAACGTTTTATTGCATATATAACTTAATCACCTTTAAATGTATTATGCGCTCAAATCGATTCTAAATCGGTTCTGAACAGATGTATTCCTGTTGATTATTTTTGTTTAGATGAGCAATATTATAATATAAAACGTGTAACAGGTGAAGTTTTGACTTTTATGGCTGATCCACCTGCATGACTCGTGTGGTTAGATAACAGCGCGGCCCCCAGATGGCAGCAGTGATCACTGAAGATAACGTGCACAGCGACGCTGAAGCGAGCGATGCGCCACCTGCTGGTGGAGAGGATCAACTACAGCTCCCCGGACCTGAAGGAAACATACAGGGACAGGTTATTCATTAATAATTATGTAGTGTTATTTTTGTTGTTTTGAAATGACGGATGACTTTATTTTTGCAAATAAAGCTGTGCAGGCCATTGTTGAAAATGTTTTTGCAAACAGTTTTTAGGGAAATGTTAACACAATTTCACACAAATTGTGGCATGTCAGCTATCCGTCCCTGTTAATTATAATTAGATTTAAATGAAAAAAGAAAATCCCAGATTTAAAGTAAATTACACCTAATGAGCAAATGTAAGAGACTCCGGTGGTCTCGGCTGTAAATAGTTTTGCTCTTTCTTCCTCTGGCAGGTGGAGGAATTTCTCGGCCCACATCCGGACTATGATGAAGAGGAGGAGGAACGCAAGTACTACAGACGAAAGCGGCTGGGTGTAGTGAAAAACTTGCTGGGGGCCAGTTGCGGAGGAATGATCATTTACAGTGTTTACATGGGTCAGTCTGCTACGCATCACGCATCATAACCGCCACATGTGACTCATTCCCGTAATGACCTCATACTCTTTAAAAGCCTGTGTGCTGTTTTTTAAAAAGATCCCACTGTAAATGTGACATGCTGTCGTCATGGCGATTTCAACATACTGTCCGCTTTCGTGGTGATGACATGCACAGCCGATGACATTTTTGACTGGTGCTGGTAATTTTAGCTGTTTTGTTGGCGCGCTCAGACACAAAGATGTCTCATTTGTGAATACGAGGAACAGCTGACGAATGTGGGACATCTTGCGACGTGCCAGAAACAAAACGAGCTTTGTGAAGTGTTGTGTCTGTGTCTTCACGAGGTGTTATTTTCTAAAGGTCTCCTGCAGATGCAGTTGATTCTGCACTATGATGAGACGTACAGAGAGGTAAAGTATGGGACGCTGGGCCTGGAGGACATCGACAACAAAATGCTGATGGGCATCAACATCACGCCCATCGTTGGTCTGCTTTACACACCCGTGCTTATCAGGTAAACTGGTCACCAGTACGCTGTCTGTGTACGGGGTATATAATGATAATTATACATAAATTATTCAAGCACTGCTCATTCAAGCAACCAGCATTGTTCTCTTTTGCTCATTAAAACAAAGTTTGTTTTTCCGGTGTTTGTCACCAGCCAGGTCATCTCACACTTGTGGTATTAACAATCTGAAACTAGTTCTTTGGAGAGTTCCTCTCTTCACGGCCTCCTTCAACTTTGAACTCCAGTGTAAGTGTAGTTCTCAATGTTTTCCTCAGATTTCTGGGTACCAAATGGATGATGTTCCTGGCATCCGGAATCTACGCACTCTTTGTTTCAACTAATTACTGGGAGCGGTACTACACTTTGGTACCATCCGCTGTCGCCATTGGCATCATCATAGTTCCGCTATGGGCGTCGCTGGGAAACTACATCACTAGGTAAGAACCTTCATTTTGCGTTTATTGTTCATTGACCAATATGCGTTTTATTAGATTGATTCTTTGTTGATACTGGTTTCCCCAATCCTAAATATATAGTCTTGCATTATAATACAAATAACAACTGCAGGTCCAAAGCTTAGTCATTTTGCTAATTTGTATTATTTCTCAGCTGTAAAATAGGTCTGACAATTAACACGTTATATGTGAATTTTCAAAACAACATGAGGCGGAGTTCCAAACACAACAAATTGTTGGTGGCCAACCGCAGATGAGTCAGTCATAACATTCCACAAAATAAAACGTGTCAATAAATGATAACACATAAACATGGACAAATTGTTTCTGCAGTTTCAACCAAAATGCTGTATTTTATAGCTGGGCGGGAATTTAGAAAGATCTTCTGTTAGATCTTTCGTTAAGATCTTCTGGGTTACGTTTCACAGTGCTAAGCTTTTGAAGTTAGAAGAACTTGGTGTGTTTTTCATCTTGGTTCTCAGTGGAGCTGTTTGATCTAATGTTTAAACAGGGTTATTTAACATGACCACTTTGTTGCAAACACTGCAGATCGAACCAGCATTGCAAACGGAGAGCTGATGGCCTCCCAGGATCTCACCTCCAGAGGAGCTTCAGTTGTGTGCAATGATGAGATTTACACAACATCTTGCTGCTTGAGTCTTCTTGTGTAAAAATATTGCTGTGTTGTTAGACACAGCAAGATTTAATTCTGCTACATTCAAACATCATGTGGCAACACCGGGCAAAACTGAAGGGGTGAAATCAGTCTGTAAAATCAGAAAACATCCCAGTTTAATCCCTTATCTCAGTTTAATGTACAGAGATGAAAGAAAGCCATTTGTTAATTGATTTTTTCACAAAATACAAATGTGTTTTTGTGATGTTTACAATACCTTGAGTGTTTGAGTAGCCCAAAATATCAACACTGGCGTGTTTTGAAACAAGACAGCGTGTTTTGGTAAAAAACAAAATACACACAGATGGGGGGCTTAGGAAAACCTGTTTGGAAACAGTCATTGTTTAGACCCTGCACTTTTAAGTACTGCTTAGAAGCATTATTGCTGTGCTTACTAATGTAGCAAAACTAAAACCTCCTTTCTCAGGAATACAGTTATTTACTCTTTAGTCTTTAAGTTTTGACTGATTCAGCTAGACTAACTGCCCACCTCTCCCACCTCCTTATTTGTGTGTGTGTGTGTGTGTGTGTGTGTGTGTGTTTGTGTGTGTGTGTATCAGAATGGCTCAGCAGTATTATGAGTATGTGAACTATAAGGAGGAACATGTCCAGGAGCAGAAGAAACCACCCAAAGGAGCCTTTCACTCGTACATCATCGTTTTCCACTCTGTCTTCTACATCTTCTTCCATGTGAGTTAAGATGATCAGTTTCTGGCCTTTTCTAGGTTTGAAGTTCTTAAAGAAACAGCAATTGAAAAATAGTTAACCGTGATTGGCCGTGTTTTGCATTTGCCAGCCAATCTGAAGCGTTCATATGCGCTCACAGCTGCGTATGTGTTTGTGTCACTGCTGCGTATGTGGGTTTGCACATTTACACAGTTATTTATAAACTTTTCACTCTCTTCTCTCTCTCTGCAGCTGAGTTTCGTGTTTGCTGAGTTTCCCATGGTGCTGTTCCTTAATAACTATCTGAGCGATTACCAACACACTCTCTCCAAAGTCACACAGTGTGGTAAAACTACTTTCTTAGCCTTATTTTCCATTTTATCGTTTCGCTTTATTTCATTGGCTCATGGGTAGGTGCCAGGTGACAGCTGCACGGTGTAATATTTTTGTAGCGTTAGTTCTCATATCCTGTTTTATTGAGGTTTATATAGAATCAGTAACACAGAAGTGAAAACAGTCGAAAAGGAAAGTTTTAAAACT
>JAZGTK010020600.1:0-10918 GCA_036877625.1 Ambastaia sidthimunki
AGAAGCAGGACCATAAAATGTTCATCCATCTGTCTTTAGCATGTTCATGTGTTTTTTGAGGAGGCGTGGCTTTGGAGATTCCTCTTTTGCAAGCCTCACTGAAATTGCCTTCAATACCTTTATTAAAAATATCATGATATCAGAGCAAAAACTGGCTTGATATTGTGACAGCATGAAACATCTGCATATTCATTAATCCTTTAAACAGTTTATAATTGATACTGAGGTGAATGCTGTGCTCATGAATATTAATTAGGTAACGTGACTGGGCAGTCTAGTAAGTTTCCTTGGCAATGTCAGTCTGACCTAATTAATATTCATGAGCTCAGTCTTTTGTCATATAGAAATATTAAAAATTAATTTCCCTGAATACCTGTCAACATCACTGGCTTTTCTTTCCCTCTAATCATATACCTGAGCCACTTTTCAAGGTCTGTCCTATTCCAACACAGGTGGGTTACCCTTGTGTCAGTTGTCCAGCAAGGTGACTGGTTACTAAAACCCAACCGGAAGTCGACACTGCATGGCCAGTAAATGTAGGCAGTCCCCTAACAGCTGCCTCCATGCACAAAGAAAAGGTCAACTAGCAACTGCCCCCCCCATCCCCTTATCCTCTATGTGAGCTTTTGGCATCAACAACAGGATGTTATGTAAGTTCTATTTATAAGTGTGAGTTTCTCTGCGGCTCTCGACTGCTCAATCACAGCAGTTGTTGTCATGCCCACCCGCCTCTGTAACCATGGTAACGGTGACAGTGGATGCGAGGAGACGGTGGGCGGGGGCGTGACGCGCCCTTCATACTTCAACGGCGGCTTATCGACTGCGGCTCTGAGGGAGATGAGCTTGAAATTCAACACTGATAAAAGACCCTCACACGCTGATGAAAGACCCTCACACTCTGGAGGGTCTCAAGCACACTCAGAAATTCATTAGAAGGGGCTGAGAACACTTGACGACAAAGGTTGTTATAATAAGAGATAAAGATGGGGAAAAAAATAATTAAAAAAAGCTCTAGAGAATCAGATGGAATTATGGGATGGGAGCAGAGGGGGGATTTGTGAAGTGTTGCTAACAGATGTATATACAGCACAGACCGGCTTTAGACACAAATACTCCACACACACAAGTCCCTCACACCTGTTGTGCTTCATTACGTGTGTGTGTGTGTGTTGTGCTGTTGTTTATAGTTTACGGTTACCAAGAGAACTGTGGGTAAGGACTAACTGTGGGTAATGCGTATGGCTAACCACGCACGCTAGGCTAGCTCACAAAATCCCTCCAAAGATGATACCGAACGTGACAAAGTCACATTAAGGGTGTGTGTAAATATTTATGGCTCATGTGTGTGTTCATTCCGTAAGAACCAGTCTGTCTACACACACGTCGAGTGTGTGTTTCAGGCATTGTTATGTAGGTCACAAGCTAATATTTAACAGAGGTGCGTGCGCTAGTGAGGCGGACGACAGGTGCAGGGTGTGACCTGAAACCCGTGAAGCATAGCAGAGCGACCGGGAACAGCCGTTTGCATACCCAGCTAACAATTTTTGGTTGTAAGAACATTTCTGTAACGCTTAAATTAAGAAACACGAACTTAAATGTTACTTTGAAAGTTCTAGGACCGTTGTGTTAATGTTACTGCTTGGTTTTAAGAATGTTGTTCCAGCATTTGAATTCTGTAATGTTTATAAAACATTCTACTAACAACTTATAATGTTAATCAAAAGTTCTACTAAAGTTACTGCCAAAACTTTTTTAAATCACTTTAATCAACGTTCTGTTAGCTGGGGAGGCTCCACTCAATGCTATTTTTCCAAGGTGCAGAATATTACATAAGACCTCACTACAGTAAATGCCAACATTTTAGTTTGCTGATATTCAGTGTTGACATAGTTGAGATCTCACCAACGCAGAGCCTAAAATTGAAGCACAAGTCAGAACTTGACTACATGATGACAGCCTGAATAACAACTCACCCCCACAGTACGGGCCAACAAAAGCCCTGACCTTTGGACCCTAATCTGGGGGCCAGTCGATGGTTGTGGTACGTGGTTGCTAAGGCTTGGAGACAGAGAACCTTCTTTTCCTGAGGAGAGAGGAGGGGAGTCTCCCCCAGGTGCTCTGACACAAATTTCTATCTCTACTTTTTTATTTCTACAGGGCTTTACGTGTATATGTGTACACGAGTTTGTGTGCTAGCTGAAAATAAAATTTAATGGGTACATCTCCCAAATTAGTCCACCCTTTCTTTACAAAGACAGTTGTACCATATGGGACCTATGATATGGCTCTACTGAATACCTGATTCTGATTGGTCAAATAAATTGCATAACTGACTATTGTTTCAAATTCCTGCTTCCCCGTTACTTTCAAGTTGCTTGCATAATTTTTTCATCTCTTTATTTTAATATATAATAATTTCCACTCAGATCAATAATAATGACAGACTGACTATACAGATAAATATGAATTATGAATAAGTTGCACATATAAATAAGAAAGCGCTGCTTAGTCTGTTAAATACCAGCAGAAAAACATCATCAACATCGACTGCTAGCTGATTATTAATGACGGTCTATTTTTACAAGCCGCTTGGCTGAATCTACATCCAAATGATCTTCCAGAAGGTTTGATACGAGTATTTTATGGCCTTCTGTCACAGAGGAATGTGTACACTGACGTCAGAGCTGGATATTATGTGTGTGTGTGTGTGTGTCTCGGGTTTGCGGCCCACCTGCTGCAGTGAGAGTGGGCGACAGCTTCCGTCATGGGTCACCCAGAACTGTGGTTCTGTTCTGTGTCTCCCGGCTTTATTTCCCTCCTACTCCCAGCTGAGCATTACTCACCGCACAAATCTCGTCTGTCTTACCGGCTTCTGTCTGGCCTGCAGGTTTCACAGTCAATAGCTGGAAGAAACAGCCGCACTGTTGGTGCCAATAGTGGATTCACACTTGGGGATAAACAGGATGCTAATAGCCCACCATTCCTAATTATCTCCATTCGTGTGTGAAACAACGTATCCCGTGACCTCATTATTTGTCAATGGCA
The DNA here is from genome assembly GCA_036877625.1 of Ambastaia sidthimunki. Taxonomy (NCBI): domain Eukaryota; kingdom Metazoa; phylum Chordata; class Actinopteri; order Cypriniformes; family Botiidae; genus Ambastaia; species Ambastaia sidthimunki. Next base: position 3,046 of record JAZGTK010020600.1, read on the forward strand.
ACCTGTGACTTCCTATTGGCTTAGCTGTGTGGTGTTGGAAAAGCCATTACAAATGCTGGCGCATTTACATTTATTCATTTGGCAGATGCGTTTATCCAAATCCACAAACCCACAATGTTTGTGCTGCTAACGCAACGCTCCACCAACTGAGCTACAGGAACACTTCAAACACATATACAGCTACACAATTCCGCACAAAGTATACGTTTCTGAAAGCTAGACACCATGCGGTTGCGTCCCATTTCTCTTTACAAGCACACTTCCCCCCTAGCTAGTGCACACTACTCGCAGCTGCCTACTGTACTGTTTTCCAACTCTACTCTTCGATAATCTCCCTCCCTTCTTATTATTCAATCCATTACGTCTAACTTTCCTCATCTTCCAAACTCTTTCCCTTTCCATGGTAACAGCCTGTTTTCCTGACAACCGCCTCAGAATACCTCCGTAAACAAACAAATTGTGGCGGGAAATTGGCTTGTGCGTTGTTGTACGCTGGCAGCTCTCACACAAATGCCTGTCTGTGCATCAGTCTGCCCAGCTCGCCACATATTATGCAAAAGTAATGTGATTCATCCTCTGATATGTTTCAGATTCGCTCGGCATTCAGGCTTCTGTTACAAAGGCTATTTGTGTCCCTGCAAAAAGACAAGAGAAAAACCAACATCTTATGTCCTCACAGGAGGAGGAAGTCTGGAATCTGCTTCAATAAATCAAATATAAATCCATTTGCCAACAACAACCATTTAAAAAAAAACAATATGTAAGAAATAATATTTTGCATAAAGCCTAAATTGAAAGTAATTTAGACTTGATCAATTTTTGCATTACAGTTAATTACATTGTCTTCATTTCTTATAGTGATTTTTTATAATGATTTTTTCATTTTCATTTCAACCAGGTTTTGTGGGTATTGCCAGTCGTGGCCTAATGGTTAGAGAGTCAGAATTATAACCCAAAGGTTGCCGGTTTGATTCTTAATGCCAGCAAGAAAATGTCACTCAAACAGGGTGTGAACAGACCCCATAGTGACTGACTGCAAACCAGAATCAATAACTCAAAAGAGTGTTAACCCAGGTTAACATTTTCTCAAAAGAAAAAGCTGATTTATAACGAGTAAACTCAGTAATTCCCCTGTTAACTGCACATCACAGCACGCACACTCTGTAAAGAGCAGACTACCCCTCTTTCTCTCTTTCTTTCATGTGGTTTTGTCGCATCCTTCAAACGACACCAAAATGACTCTGCAGACCAGCTGCAAATGTGTCGTGCAGGTTATCCACAAAACCTCTGCAGAACTACTGAACGTTTAACCAAACTAACCCAACACACTGAGGTCGACGCAGACGAGCGTGAAAGCTTTGCAACACTTCATCGGTACTTAACGGGTAAACTTGCTTAACTTGAGAATAATCACCACAAAATTAACTATTTAGAAACAACAAACGCATTTTGGGTCTCAAAACTGCTTAAACGTCATGAAAATAATGCCACAGTAGCAAAAGTCTTAGCGGTTCTGAGAAAATATGTTGTGGTATAGATTAGATAAGAAATATATTTATTTTTCCTTTAGATCATGGAGTAAAATGTGACGCAAAAACGTTCTCAACAAGTTGTGGAGGATTTACTTCAACAAAGTCGCCATGTTGTAGCTTATCTGATATTGAACTAATCCAGTTTGTCTGTGATTGTGGGTCATTTTCTGTCATAATGGGGCTTTATCGCTCTCTCTCCTAACATTACAGAAGCACACAGTGACCCAGTTAAGCCTGGCAGAGGAGCTGGGACGAATGTTTTTTGCATTATTCACCACAGGCTCGGCTTATGTAATCCAGTCATGTGACCTGTTGGAAAGCCTAAGTCTCATCAAGCAGAACGGCTACATGCAAATAACAGAGCTGATTATGCAACAGGCCTATTTACTGACACACCCACACAAAACACATGCGTGAGTACATACACTCGATTGTCTGTGAGTACAGACAATCGTAACAGCCACTCCTCCTCTGACACAGTCCGATTTCGATGCAGCGTATCACCCTTCTTGTCCCTGCGCAGCCTCGCATCGGGGTTGGTGATTTGCAAGGTTGCCATAGCAACAACAGCTGCGCCCTCGAACCCTGGCTGGGCGACGGCAGTGACGCACGGCCCTGCTCTGAACTGGACTGCCGTTGGTAGATGATCTGAACCTTTGATTTGTTTGCAACAGCATTCTAATATAGTGCTTATACTAATGCTGCAGTATGCATGCTTGACATAGTACACAAATGGCTCCTCAGTGACCCGAGCTATCAGTGCCATCCGCCGCAGTCTCACTGGTGTCCGTTTATCTCAGTGCGTGTTCTCCTTTCCTCTTCCTGTTTTGCACCAGTAGAGGACAGCCTGTGTCTCAAAGGAAAGATACAGTTTTCCAACACAGATGTGAGATATGCACTCAAACCTACAACAAAACAAACAATTCAGATAAAGGTCTGGGACATGCTTTAGTTCACGTGGTAATGACCCCAGTACCGTTTACTTTCATACCACACCTGCAGTGGCCCAGCTGAACTCCCACAGCGTCTTGGCAACAGGAAGTCCATTTACATGCGTAACGATATACTGAAAACTCAAATCTGTTTATTCTAAATAATGCAAAAATTGAGCAGAATTATTACCTGTATAACAGGGTTTCCTCCCTCCAGGAGAGCGATGGCCAGCAGGATGCTTTCCTGGAAGATTCGATCGCTCGTGGCATTCATGATAAGGTCGATGACCAGGTCGGACGCGCCCTCCCTATCCAGGTGACACTGTACCTCGGCCAGGCTTATCTCACCTCGACCGCCCCCTGAACCCCCAACACCCCCTGAGAGAAGACAGAGGGCAAAAAGTCAAACTTTATTGATAATCTATTTATTGATTTCAGAGTTTAAGTCTTTATTCTTATTCTGATATTTACAGTTATTAGAATATCTCTATCAGTATTTAAATATACCTTCTTTTGTAATTATTCTCTTCTGGAAACCCTGAGGATGTTATTTTAGCCATTTATCATAATTGAGTTTTAATAATTTTATTCAGTAATTAACTCATTCATGGCAACAGCACACAAAAACACAATGGACTGCATAATAAACACTTGCACCGGTCTGAATATTAATTTATGTTTATTTTAACGTTTGCATGTGTGAAAAAAATCAAGAATCAGTTTTTTTAAGTTCTTGACTTAAGCTGCCTGCATCTTACTGACAGGTGCTGATATAAATAAGGTTTTCACATAAAACAATTACAATCAATTCTGGCAAATTCCAGCTGTTCGTGTGCATGTGAATATGGTCAAAGAAAATCAGACCAAAATAAATCTGAATTATTATTAAATGTCAGAAGATCCTCTCATATGGCAACATTCTCTGCTAGCGACATTTACTCACCAACAAACACACTCGCTAGACTTTCTCTCTTTAGCAGGTGTGTCTGGAGGCTAGTACTCACACAGGAAGTGTGGGTGCCCTGTTCTGGTCGCCTGGCAACGGTGATGGCTCTGGCTACAGGGACATGTAACATGCAAACCTGCACGAGGTATGGAACGGTGCTTTCATGTTAGCAACACACACACACAAACACAAACCTGTAGGAGCTTTGGTCTGTCCCCCGGGGGTGAGCGGCCCATTGCTGAAATTGGTCAGACTGTCTCGTCTGCCTCCCGGCTTGAAGTTGCCATAGTAACGATTCACCAGGACTTGCCTCAAAGCTTCACCCTGACAACAGGGGACAGGGGGTGGGGTCATGGGAGGAGCATTATGACACACATTATCATCAAACATCTTTATGTTCCACGTTGATAAACATCATAGAATTTATCTGTTTAAAGAAAAAAAAAAAAAACTACAGAAACGTATCATGGATGAAAACATATGATTGCAGCATGTGGTCAACATAAAACTTTGAGTTTATGTTTGAGTATATAAACTGTTAGTTTATAGTAACATTTATTTTAAGCCTGTATGCATTATAGACTTTTTCTTATAGCACAATATTTTATGTGAATTTAGCATTTTATCTTTTATAAACAATTGTTCTCTTATCAGACACTACTCGACCTGTCTATTAGGACCGATCCCTTCCTCATGTTACTTCTGTGTCATCAGAAAGAGGTCAGAAAGGAAGACACTATCTGATAATACCAGACCTTTCCCCTCACACACATCTGTCCTCATAATACCCGAGACCTCGGACACAAAACACCACATCAATAAAGACAAATCCCAAATCACTGTGTACACAGATAAGCATAACCCAACTTATCCAGAACACCCTCAAACCAAGTCACCACAAACACAAATAAGACACATGAAAATAACACATCCTTAAAACAAACACACTGATCCATCACCCTCATTGGACTTCAAGACCAAACATATATCCCAGTTTTAGTGATACTCTCCTGCTAAAAAAAACAGCTAAAACCAGCCTAAGCTGGTTGGTTGGTCTTAGCTGGTTTAAGATGGAAGTAGATGGTTTAAGCTGGACCTACCAGCCTAGCAAAGTTGGTCAAGCTGGTCTTCCAGCCTGACCAGCTAAACAAGCTTCACTAGCTAAAGAAAGTGTCCAAACCCCTCTAAAACCAGCTTGCTTAACCAGCTTAAAAACCAGCTTAAACCTGCCAACCAGCTTAGACCAGTTTTAGCATTTTTTTTCAACAGGTTTTGAGCAGACAGCAGACGTGTTAGGGGCGAGCGCTCGATGGGCGGCCCTGTCTGGGTGTTCTTCACACGGCCCGTTTCTTTACCTACCCTTCTCTGATCCTCCAGTAGCTTCTGCGGCTGGTTTGGATCAAGATCCTGAGTGACGTGTTAGCAGAAAGCCAAAAAATAAAGGGAGGGAAGAAAAATGAGAGGCGTAAAAAGAAAGGGGTCAGGACTGTGAACATTAGTCACTATTCTGACATGCAGATAAAAAGTGGGGCAGATTACATCATGCAGTTAAACGAGAGGCATGATGTGGTTTAGGGGGGGCACAAGGGAACTAAGAACATCATGCAGAGCAGAGGAACAAGCATTTGAGTAACTGTAACATACAAAAATCCCTTAAAGGATGTTGAGAAAACAGGAAATAAATAATACATAAACAAATTTCAAAACATAAAAAAACAGTTTTAATTTCAAATATTTCCAAAATGAAAACAATGAAAACTCTGTCATCATTTATTAACTCTATAATCATTAATTAATTAGTTCCTTGTGTGACTTAATGGCTTCCTTTATTTATCTTTTCGTGTTCTGCTATACAAAGAAATTAACAATGTGTAAATGTCTTCCCTTACAGAAAAACACACGAAATGTGCAAAAACACGGATCACATGTGGAAAACATGTCAGCACACTGGTCTCCCATGGGAATTTACAAGATTCCGAAGAGATGAAAATGTTCCAAAACCACACATTTCACATCTGATGCACATGTGAAATTCATGTGTCTTTTCTGGAAGGGTTTATTTTTGGGTGAACTATTATTTAATAAATTCAGTTCAAATTTTGGCAGCATGAATATGCATAAACCTCTGCTAACCAGTTCAGCAGATCATCTGTTTGACTGTAGTTGTGCTTTAACTGCAACAGAAACAGGAATGAAACCATGTTCATTACATAAGCACCAAAGCTGAAAACACCAGCCGTGAGTGACAGGACAGAAGACAGAGAAAAATCAACTTTTATCCAGATTACATAATGGAGCTTGTGCACTACTGACACACTATGGCTCATGCCCCCTCAGACATGGAAAAACACATGGACTTCTTCTCTCCCCTCTTTCTCCGAGTCTGTTATAAATACTGACATGCACGAACACGCACACACGCCTCCCTTTTGATAAAGAGAAAAAAGTGGGCCAATTTTGTGATCAAATGAAAGGTCAACTTTTTGACACACTTCCAAAAAACATATCCAAGGAAAAATCTGCGTGCGAGAGTGTGCGTGCATTTGTGCCAGCCTGCCGTTTAGTTTTCCCATTCTTATGGGCGAAGATGACTCAGATGAAGAGACAGAGAAAGACGCTACAGCGATGGGACGAGACACGGTACGAAACGATCAACTACTGTCTGCAACAACCCATATTCCCGCACCGCAGCGCACGGAGCGCTCAAGGTGGGCGAATACGCGTTGGACACACCTCTGCAGGGACCTCAGGCTCTGGTGGAGGTGCAAGCTAATGGAAATAGAAAATCATTTGTTAGTAAATGCAGATTAGCCTCTGGCATTAACAGCACTTGTTAACACCCTTGGAAACCCAAAAATTAATGCAGATACGATCACATAAGCACGTGATTATAACCTGAACCCTAGGAGAATACTGTTTATGTGTGTGTGTGTGTGTGTGCGCATCTCTGCATTGAAATTTGCAACGTTGCCCATTCATCTCTGATGAAAACGGGGAGGGTCTGTTTGATCAGACAGGAAACTTCACTGGAATTGAATCTCAGCAGGTCATGTACGTGACAGGCTCTTATCAAAGTGGGTCATCTCCACCAACAACGGCCAAATGAGGAGACAAACATATTTTTAAACTCCTTTTTAAGGGCTCGAAAAAGTCGTGTTATCCATACTCAAGTTATGCAATACTCTTTCAAGCCTCGACTTGGCAGTAAACATTACTCGCTTAAGTGTTTCCAACACAAAGTTGGGTGTGTTAAAGAGATTAGCGTGTTTTTTTCACGTAGCGAATTTTTAAATAGGTATGCGGAACTTGTTTGGTCTTGTCTTGGCACTCTGTGTGAGAATTTGTGTGTTTCTTTGCACAAGGTAAAACCTCAAAATTCTTGTTTTAATTTGTATTAGTAGGTGAGGAGATAAAAAACGTGTCAAATTAAAAACACAAGATTTCGTACATGCAGGAGCGTAAGGAACAAGCAAAGCGGAGTCATGAGCAACATGCAGAAAGTTCATCGACATGACAAACAACAAAAGAGCAACGACAAAGCTCTCAAGAAAGACAAAACACGACATAAACCAATAATTCTTACATAACAAAGTCAACAGGGTTGATTGTTGCTTTCTGAATGATTCGTTTGCTCTGAATGGATGCAAAACTCAAGAAAGAAGGACATTTCGAGCATGTTTTCTGGAACTGCTCAAACTCAACAGATTCAAAGGGAAGGGGGGGTTCTAAATTAGCAACAACCGTGACGCACAACATGTTTGTGTGAGTAATATTGCGACCAGATAGGAATCTCCCTTTTGCAGCAACAATTTTTCAGCTGGAAAATAAAGCTGTTGCAACGATAAGGTGTGAATGTGAAATGTCCCTCTCTAGCCACCGTAAAGCCTCCCTTTCATCGCATGCTACAAAAACACTTTCTTGTAAATTTACCCACAGGGATTCACACGGCACATCCGTTCGGTGGATTAGATTAATTTTGACATTCGAGGAGATTTCAAGCCGACGGCATCATCCATTTTTTCTCACTTTGCTTTTCTTTCAGCACAAATCGCAAGTACCGAGTGGCACAAGTCTGTTAAGTGACAAACGAGTTTGAACATTCGTTCGTGTCACAGCTTCATTGCAATGGCGAGAGGCCATCTTGAATCGAGGGCTTGTTTTAATTATTGTAACTAGGAAACGACATACAGTCGTCTGGCCGTTGTCATAAACAATAGGACAAAAGCATGTCTGGGTTTGCAAACACTCATATCAGCCATTGTTTACTTTTACAACCTGTTTCACGATATGAATTTGATATCTAGCGTGTGCGTCCATTTCGAACCTTTGGCCTTAAGATTGAAGCGCTTGATTAAAAGACATCTGGCTTGGTGACCTCATTTATGCATTTCTCAGAAAATCGGGGGGAAACTGAACTGTGGCTTTCTCACAGAAAACAGAGGAGTTAAGGACAAGGTCTTAAA
>JAZGTK010020602.1:0-10917 GCA_036877625.1 Ambastaia sidthimunki
TGGCTTGGCCGAGTCAGAACCCTGAGGTTGGTGGATTGGTTTACTGTCATGTCCCTGCTGCATGGTAAAATGCGAGATTCATGAACGAGGGCATGTTGAAGTGTCTGGCAACAGTTTGTGATCAAAGAGTTATTACTTTCCCCAGTTTAATTGTCACGAGGGACTTAAAGAATTCTGTTAGTGACAGCTATGATTTAAAACAGCAACAGGGCACCGATGCTTCATTCTGAAACAATCGGAAGGACTTTTACCTTTGCCTTGTTGTCTGTTGTCTTGCGGTTTCTTATGTCATATTTGCAAAGAAAAATTCGATGGTGCTGGAAACGTTTTAGCTGGTATTATTTTCCCATGATACCACACTGAGATTGTTTCCATTTGAAGACAATTGTGTTTATCCTCTGAGGAAGTTTATTCATGGTAATAACAAGCATTTCTCATCTTCTGAGCTTGTGTTCCAAGATTACAAAGAGTGAATCTTCGCTTTACTCATCGGCTGTCTTAGGCCTGTCAAGTATAGACACGCAAATGCTAATAGCTTTTTAGCCATTTGGTCTATTTCATATGAGTCATTTCAGCAAAAAGGTGCATTCCGAAATTGTGAACGCACTGGACAGATTTAATGTTTTCAAGACTAGTTTTATATCAAGTTAAAAACTGTATCCAGGCCTTCAAAGATGCTGTTGTTTGCTTTAAAGAAATATAAAATCCCACATTTGTGGATTCCTCCATCCTCTTTTCTTTGGCTACCCATGGCTTCTCTGATAAGTAAGTGTTTGCCCTAGACAAGCTTTGAGCTCCAGGCTCCAGAGCTGACCATATAAACATGACCTTGAAGTTCAAGCAGCCGTGTGGTTACAGGTCACTCATACACACAGCGTGTGTTTGGTGAGAGGCTGTGGGGTGTGGGGGTCATCGTGTGTGTGTCGTATCTGTGCGTCTCCAAGACCTCACTGGCTTCTTACCTGACCATGTAAACACCTCTAGACACACACCAGAGTTTATGAGCGGGGCACACCCACAGGGTTTGGCTGGGATTTTGTATGCAGAACTGGTCAAGAAAACGCCCCTGGCGTGTAAAAACACAAGGCTGTTTGTGTTTACAGCAGTACAAGAGAAATGAGGTCTGGAACACAGTGTGGTGCTGGTTCTGAGAGATCACTTTTCTCCTAACCTCATTATGAGCTCGTGAAGTCAATGTTCCAGTAAAAGGTAAAAACTTGTTGTCTACAAAGGTTTGTTCAAGAGGTCTACAAACATTCTTTATCCAATGTTCTAAGAATGTTCCCTATTAGCTGGGCAGTTTGTAAGATTGTGGGACACTTTATTCTAGTCTTTATTCTCAGGAGAAAATTCTGGAAAAAAAATCGCCTTTTACTCTGAATTTAATCTTATAGAGATCACATTTTTTTCTCCAGGAGAAGCAAGTGAGATATTAAAGATTAGGAAGATCTCATTTGTACTTCAAAATGCATACTCTTCCACTGTTTTCACTGTACCAAAAAACCTGCTAGTTAACTCCCCTGATATAATCTAACAGGTCATTCTAAAGCACTGATGGATAATCACTGTCTCTATGGAACGGCTGCTCCCACTCATTCTATCAAACCTCTGGAAATACAACAGATACACACATATATGAAGTGATTGGAAAGCTTTGCAGAGGTCAGTGAAGGCTGAAACAGGACAGCAGGCTCAGAGTTTGAGACAGCTTGGAACATTTATAAATGTAATACACAATTGGTTGAACTCACCAATGACAGCAAGAGAGGTAGGAAAAGGAAATACCAGGGAGGTACGAAAAGCCTCACTAGACAAATACTTCACGACAGTCACATGGGATCATTAATTCTTCAATTGTGAAGCAGATGACCGTGTTTTTATTTATAGAGGTCCAAAGGAGAGAGACTTTTTCAACAGCTGCTCTCCACCTGGAATAAATGCCAAAATCTGCCTTAGGCCACATGGTCACCTTCAAAAGAGAGTATAATGAGAAGACAAAAGCAAAAGAAACCATTTACCCATGATTCTGAGGGGCATGACAGGCACGTTCTCACACAGACCAGACACACATCCACAAAGCTTTGAACACTGCAGACATGCAAAGCCGGCTTGAATGGAATCAAACACACACACACACACACACACACACACACCATACTCTCTATTCCCATGCAACCTGTGGTTGGGTGATATAGTATTCAATACAGTATGTGGAAGGGTTTTCTCATGCACACACACACACACACAGACTCACAGAGACACACACACACATGATGCACAAGTGTGTGACAATGGTATTGTATGAATAGATGGGTTTTTTGTATTCAATTGCATTTAATTTAATTCAAAATAAATTATAAATCTATAAAATGATGTGCCTCTATAAATAATAAAAACAGCTACCATACGATTCAAAATTTGAATTATGGGCAAAATCATAATAGTGACATTTCAGTGCTATATAAAATACTATATAAACAGTTATTCTCTGATGAATAGATATATTTAGAAAAAGAGAATTGTTGCTAAACAGAAGCATGTCTCTGTATAAATGCAGTCCATCTACACTAATATTAATAGATAGAAAGAACTGAAGTGATTAAAAAACAGTATTACTGCTTCAGCCATCTGTGAATATTCAGTCTGAGCAGAGTGATTAAATCAAAAAGACGAACTGGTCCCATAGCGACGGCCTTAGCAACACAACATTTCCTCTCTGTCATAAACCTGCATTCAGACAGAGAGCGCAATAGAGGCCCCCCCATTTGTTCCCATGACGACATCAGAACAACAGAGTCACTTTTCAATTGCTTGAAAATAAAGTTTCTTTTGACCAGCTGTTGTTTAAAAACATTACAAAACTGCAAAGAAAATTCAGAAAAATAACAAACAGTGAGCAAGTACGAGGTGGTTAGATACACTGGCCCCAAAAAGTATTAGGACACATAAGTCATTTACTTTTACTTTTTTAAAACATATTAAATTTAATGAGTTTCATTGCATTAGATAACAAAAATATTTTTCTTTAAAGAAAGAAAGCACAAGCACACTTTTTAAGCAGAACAAAAAAGAAAGCACAAGCACACATTTTAAGCAGAACATTGCACAAATAGAATTTAAATAATGAAACATATGTTGTTTAAAATTAGGATAATCTTTCTAGTCAGATGTTGGTGACACGTGTTCATAGTTAATGTGATGAAAAGTCAGACCAGATGGTTAAACATAATAGCAAAAATAATTTTAAAATATGAGGTTACTTCTGAGAAAGGGTTTAACATTGTTTGATAGCACATGCCACTTAGTTTGATATTTTAACCTTGAATGCAGTAAAATTCATATGTTAAAAAAGTTTGTCTTTCAAACTCAGTTTTACAAGTAACTTTAAGAAAAATGTTCATTCAATAATGAATAACTAATTGAAATCTAAAGCCACAAAGTTTATATAAACTTTTGAAACAGGAATACATTTTGAAACTGAATGACTCAGTAAGAAAGCAAGTTTTGTTTGTGGACCAAGACCACATTCTTCAGCAAGTTATTTAAAATTTTGGATCTCAGTTTTGTCAACAGGGTGTATGTGTGTGTGTGGCTGCATACATATTCATGAAGTTTTTTCCCTCAGAATTTATTTCCTAAGTGTTCACCTTGATTACAAGCATCCCCTTCAAAGCCTAATACAACACCCGCTTACTGCTGTTTTTGACACTTCATAGCTGTCATTACTACACACTCAAAATACAGCTTCCTTTCACTCTTGGGAGCGAGTGCTCCTGTGCAGAGGATATCCGGAATCTCGGTTTACTTGCCCCTCTTGTTCCTCCACTTTCACACAAACAAATCACACACATCTGCCAAAATGTATGTCCGTGTTCACTTACAATAAATCCTGCAGGTAAACGAGCACCTTTGTGTAGCCTCATTCTGAAATAACATCACTGTTTTCTGGCTCTCGTTTCATTACCTCCTTTACAGCACATTACGTTATCATACAATAATCTAAAAATACCTCATATACATCAAACATGCTATAACAATTTTTAGAAATGATGTGAGTCAGACTTAAACCCACATTTCCCATATGAGCTCCAATTCTCAACGTTTGCAAAGCCATTTCCCTGATTCCATACAAGCTTTAGGGACCCCAAGGCATTTATTGATGTCTGTTGCCACTGTAATATTGAAGCATGTGCAATCATACACATATATATAATAAGATTTATTCCATAGGTTTAAATTAAAACACATGCTGTTTCCTTTTACAGCCAATGGCCCGAAACACACAGGATCCTGCATCCACACACAGAAATCAACAGCACCTCTTAACCTGCAGTGCCTGATAAGGTTTACAGCTCAGACATAACTCAGAACACCCTGACAGCTACAGTTAAACAGATATGACGCAATTGGTTTCACACAATCAGATGTGAAAAACAATCGTGACAAGCTCCTTTTCCGACAGATCGCCTTGGAAATTCAAACCATATTATCTAATATGTCATTGCGTATGGGAACAACTCTGGGGGCTATGTGAGTCCCAGGGTCTCAGGTTTCTCTTTGATAGGAAGGGTCAGGCTGAGTGTTACACATGTATTTACACGTTAAACAATGGAAGGGAGATCACACCGAGGATGTTTGTGGAATTGCCACCTCTCCTGAAATAGCCATGGCTGTGATTCAGCTGAGTATCGGATTCGATGTGCTATTTTTAGGGCATTTCATTGGCTGGTTGGCTTTATTCTGGTGGAGTCCTGATTGTTGTAAGCCCGTTTCTGCTTTCGTTGGCTGCGGGCTTATACCGTCTTAAATGAACAGCCCCTGAGATAAATCAAATGTATGTTCTTGACAATTTTCATCTACATATAAGCGTCACAAACGAAACAGTGCGAGACATTTTTAGAATCAGATATCAGACTTTCCACACAAACTCACTGTGAAACTGAATGGAAACAGTGTGCTGAAATTCCACTTTAAGCATGATAATCTCTGGACAGGATATGGAACCCCTTTAAAAGCGTGAAACCGCCCACATTTAGCTGCAAAATTACATGCTATTACGAAAACCCACGGCCTACAGCGAATCAGCCTCTTTCTCGAATGTCTTTGGGGTCAGAGATGCAGCGATAAGGGAGACAGGCGGATGTTGTGGCTAGACGGAACTAAACCAGTTTAAAGATCATTTAAAGTCATTTTAAACCAAGTCACCTTGTCCTTTCATCCTGGCTTCCATTTTCTGAGCCCAGCTTTAAAACAGGCATGACAAACTAACATTTAAAGGATCATACATGCAAAGCTCACATATGACTCCAATAACATTGTATCCGAGACAGGGGGGCAGGAAAAAAAAGTTCAAAGTTCAAGCTTCTAAAACTAACAAAACATCAGAGGATTGGTGAATAAATCTGGGTGAGGTGATGCTAAGGCGATAAAGGGCGAGCGAGTCCCTGGCGAGTGTGAAAAGAAATCTCTGCCAGTTTGTAAAATTTCACAGGAGATTCACGCCAACCTGGGCAGTTTCTTAAAAACAGATCAGAATCTTATCTCATCTATCTTATTTATCCTGCAGCCTGTGAGCCTCTGATCTCAGCCCAATACTTTCCACAAAGACCTCCATACCCCCCCCACACCAGCATCCCAGAACCACATTCGTCTGTATGTGCCTGGCAGTGAATCTCTCCCAACTAAACGAATCACAGTGAATCACAATCGTACTTGGAGGAACGTTCAAACATTACGCAAATAGAGCCAATGGCTGTCAGTCAAACTATCGCCTAACTAAAAGCAACATAATTTACCGGTGTGATTTATATTAGAAAATGACAAGCCCAATCCTTTATTTTATGTGATTTTTTTTTTCTTGTTCTTTTTTTTTATGACCGGGTTTTGTTTGGAAAGCCTTTATCTTCCAGTCATGCAGAATATTCTGTATTCTGTGTTCACATTGAGGCATTGATAGATAAAACTGACAAATGCTGACAGGACAGAATAGGAACATAAACATAAACACATCAGATAGAGAAAGAAATGAGAATCGTAATTTATACTGTGTGTTAATGCATAAATAGTTTGGGTATATCAACCGACGGTCTCTTTGAATAATTTATTCTGGCCATCAAAGTGAGCAAAAGATCTTGTGCCACAACTGTCACGTTTAAATAAGCTCTAACAAAGACTCAAAATAGACACAAAGTTCTGGACTGGATTACATCTGAATTCTTTGAATCATAAACTTGGCATGAATTTGTGCCCATGACAGAAAATATATTCTCTAATAATCTACTACAGTATACTGTATATATTGTCAAGGTCAGAAGGCCAGATGATATATAAGCAGTTAAGTGCTCTTTTTAGTGTCGTGTCCTCTTGTGGCAGATATCTCCTAATGCTCTCAAAACACACTTGAGGTCTGAAGAGAATCTCATTTTTATAGCCTGATGCATGATTGATGACCTCTTTGAATTTAATGGTGCAGACACCTGAAGGTAACCCTATCACAACCCTTAAATATGAAATTTTGTCACAGTAGTTCTTAAACACATATGTTAAACACATTTGTACAACTGCACAAATAAGACAATATCTCTCAATGTTCCCTAAGAAGATCAAGAAAGAAGGAAATTTGTGCATCTGAGTCAGTTAGGTTGGTATGCATCAGGTACCTCATGGATGTGAAATATTACAATCTCATTATCCATACCTCTCCCGGGCGAACTTTTGATGTGAGATTGAGGAATGTACAATATTAAAGACATCAGCAATGGGAGGGTTTGATTAACTCCATCAATCTCAATGTAGAAGCCTGAGTGGCAGCCGTGCTCTGCTCTGTACATACAGTAAATACAATATAATTCTCCCCTACCAGGATTTAGGACCACATATTTTCAGCTTCCTCTAAAATGAGTGCTGATGACATGCAGTAAAGGGAACACCAATAATGTCTCTCAGACTCTGGGAGAAGGTCGGTTTGGATTTAGTTCCATGCCAGCAGGGTTCCTGAATCTAGAAAGATGGGGAACGTGGAGCAGATCTTCAAGATCATGAGACGTTTTAACAAAGACCAGGCCACGACCAAACAAGGCCATCCATTTACTGTCCTACCTGTCTATCTAATTCATGGTGCCTCTGGAAAATAAGAGAGAAGACAGACAACCTCCTGAATTCAGTTAGATGGTTGTGCTCATTGTTCAATCAAAGGTGGAAAGGTGGAAGTATTTTGCTGTGACCTTTTCACAGCTCAGAGTGTCTGATGGGGCTTAGCTCACCCAGACCACCTGAGATGTTATAAATAATTATCCCGCTCACACTTCACAAACAGATGTGTGCTACTGTGAGTGTGTTACCTCAAAATCTCTCTAGAGATTTACAATGTAAACCAGGGTCCAAAAATCTGAGACCAACAATGAAAAAGCTTCTCTTTATTGCATTTTTACTTGCCTTTGCAGTTTTTTTTTAAATAAATTTATTTAATGCAAAGGTTTTATGACAAAATACATTATCATGGAATTCTGACCTTTTATACAAAAGTCAACATGGACAATGTCACTAATCCTGATCAGTGCTCTAAATATTTTTTTATTCATTTAAGTCAATGTTTCTTTATTTTACATTTTTCATCTTATTCAAAAGTTTAAATTAGACTTTGAATACCTGGTCTTCAATGTGGTCTCAGATATTTGGACTCTTTTATACAAAGATTATACACAAAAATATTCTTAAACAGAATTTTTGTAAGAATTTTGTTCTTAAGAACAAACCAGCAAAATAATGTTACTGCTGTAATTTTAAATATAGCATTAGAATTTCAGTCATATTCTAATTGTTTTTCAGTACCACAGTAAAGGGCTCACAGAGTGAGGTGACATTAAGCCAGAGAGCAGAGATAAGAAACTCTGACTGTGTAAACAGCAGAAAGCCCCTCATAATCTTCACCTTTTCACCTTTCCCTTTATGAAACACGAGCTGTCTACAGTTTCTGTATACCAGCAGCCTGTATAGCGTTTCCTTTGTACACACATCTGTGAAAGTTCAGGAAAAACTAAACTAAAACCACCAAAAATCTGGCGCACCGACCGACCTTCGGTACACACGTACAAGCACGTACATAAACTGGCTCAAATGTTGTGCTGGGGCTTTAATCATATTTCTGGCTCTTCCTCTTTTGCTTAGTTATTCACTGTGAGTCTGTGAGTCAACAAACAATTTGGTTTAACTACCCAGATTCTTTCTGACAGCATGCAGGAATGTGTTTATGGACTAGATGAGGAATTGATTTAAGAAGACATGACTTGTCAGGTACAGACAGTCCTAATGGTTTTTGACAAGAGTATTTGCTAAAAGAATGTCAAGTTGGAGGTATAATCTTTTTATACACAAAATTCTAGAACTTTACTGTTGATGATACTGCAAAATATTCTGCTTGGATGTGTTTGGCTGTAGGTAACACATGATAGAATTTAAACTCTGTTCCAGACCGAGGGAACTGCCATTCTGTCTACTTTCTACATGTAGTGTATTGTGTGTAGTTCATGTTAACTAATGCAAACAGTTTATTTTTACTATCAGGTTCAATTAGGAATCAGTTGTACCTTTATTATCTTATCGCATTACTCAGCAAGCTAGAATAACCAAAATTAACTAAAATTAACCAATCACTGATTTTATTCAACACACAGCTCTTTAGCACTAATTAAAACAGGAGAAATGTGCATTAGCTGCTTTTGAAAGTGGATCACTCTCATACATTTATCTTTTAGTCTGGAAAAGCCCCATTAAATTACATTAGTACCACTTTCACCAGGAAACATGACACAGTATAAAAGCGAGTGTCCGTGTGTTTGGACATACCCTGCCAACAATGCTAAAGAGAAAAGCCTTGTTTCTCTTTGGTCAGGCAGAGGTTGTTGTCATTATAAACAAAGATGGATGCTTTGGCTACTTTCATCTGCAAAAATACAGAAACTCCCTTATAATGAAGTTATCATGTTTATCCATAACATGTTAGCTAAATGTTGTGACCCAATATCAGATATCACTGTGAGAAGCTATTTCAAAGTCAGGTAGCATAGCAAGAGGCTTCATTCCTCACATCATAATAACCTTCAAGCTATCCTGTTTCATGTCTTGACTCTGGATTAAAAGGTCATGTCCACCTCAAGGTTCAGTACAGTATGTACAACAAGAACAAACAAGGAAATTACTGAATAAAGACAAACACGCTGAATATTAGTCTGCTGGCAGTGCACAATGTTTTCCAAAACATTCAAAAACCACATTAAGAAAGACTTTTTTCTAGATGAATATATGAGCACCAGTAAGCGTTTCTTTACTACAGAATGCTTATTAAAATTATAAATTACATTTTTTTACATCTGTTTTTATCTGTTTCTATAACAAACTTAATCAAGTTAATATAATTTGATACACATGCAAGTGAAATTTTTTTAATGAGACAACTAATGACACATTTTTGTCCAATGAATAGCTCTCTAAACTGAGCATGCCACCGGTCATCTAAAAAAATCTCAGTATATGTTCTGCCCAAACTTCCAGTTTCATAGATAATAAGTCAATACAGAAATAAAAACTGCACTCATTGAGCAGTTACAAGGTCTTTTAAAGTATGTAATGACAGGCAAGATCAAAGAATTCCAAACTAAACAACCAAAATTAACTCAAGGTTCTTCTTTCTTCCTTGCAGGACTGAAAAGCTTTTTCAAGGTCAAGAAACTTTGGGGCTCCAGGGATCCACACATAAAACAACCATGTTTCCAACAGAGCAAACTTATTTGATGGCATCAAGGTCAAATAGCTCTTTTCTCTTTTTAAAGAGTCTCATCCTGACACAGCAATGTGTCACAGCTGCAAACATTCACAGACCAAAGATATGTTCTATAAAGTGTGTGTGTGTGAGAGAAAGAAGGAGAGAGAGAGAGAGACAGAGAGAGAGAGAGTAGACAGTGACTGGCAACAACAGAGCGAGCAAACCTTTGGAAGAAAAATCAAGCATTTCAGTTATGCAATGATAGATTTTTAAGGGTTTGAATAACTATAATTTGCTGGACCTAATCTGAGCAAGAACTTGGGGAGAAAAGAGAGGCTGAGCAGGAAGTGAGGAATGGTGTTTGCCTGCCAGGCCGGCCACACTGCTGGATCCTTCAGCAGGGGTTCTGGAGAGAAGATCTGGCCTGGCATGCTCTTCATCATGTGGTTCTCTGGATTGACTAAAGAATGCCTCCTCCACCATAATATCACTCGCTCTGATGCAGTGAAAACCGCACGGAAATTCGGTGGAGACCATAAACAGAACTTCTATGAGACAGATAACACGGTCCATTGCGCAGGAGTCTGTGTGACCCGGAGCCAGGAACACAAACTTAGCGAGAAGAAATGACCAAATGTATGAGATTGCTTATCCACACGCATCTCAATAAATCAAAAAACTGTCCATCTCACACTTCCTGAAAGTGGAATGAGGCTTATATTTAATAATAATGGACAGTTAATGCACACACGCAAGAATGCATTCAAAAACAATGAGAGCTTGGAGAAACTTTCTGATTGGCTGCTGTTATCCAGAGACACTCAACATTCACGACTGCCAGCAAGCCAATTCAACGAGTGAATCTGATGACTCTGTTGAGAATAAAGTGAGGCAATAAATGACTTGCCATGTTATTGAAATCAACAGTATGAAAATAAATGAATGTGGTGGCCTCCTCCCTCAGCCCCTTTGGTTAAAAGCATGCAAGAAATACATTATCCTGCAAGTCATGCTTTTTGATCCTTCAAAAGGCTCCTCCTCTGTTGCACCAAGAGCATCATGGGTAGGGCCACCCACTCCCAACAGATGGGCCAAAAATCTAACAGAAAAAATGTCTGAAACCAACATGTAATATTCACAAGTGCAGAAAGACTCAC
>JAZGTK010020603.1:0-10917 GCA_036877625.1 Ambastaia sidthimunki
GTCAATCAGAAGCAGACCTTTAGAGATTCAGAAGCTGAGCTATGAATCCTGCTAAGGCCGTGTAAAAAGGTCTGGCACTGGATTGGTTTACTGGAGTGCATTAGCAATGTAGATGAAGGGTTCAGGTTAATGATTTCAGCGTGTGACAGCCAGCATGTGTCGGCCCATCAATCTGTCCTCTCAGTTTTCCATGTACATGCAGTGAAATGACCTCTGTGCTGGTTTCCTCACATCACTGCACTGCGGTGGGAAGTCTTTCACAGGGCACTGCCTGGTCATCCATTAAGGGGAGCAACATAAATGCGAAACGGGGTCATCCATAGACGGACTGGATTGAAATCAGCAGTCTCAAGGTTGTCTGCTGAAAAATCCCTTTTCTTATCTCTCATTCGCTCGGTTTTGCTTCTCGTCTTGTATATTGATTGCCCTCCACAAGGACAGAATAAGCCTCGGGTGCAAACGGTTGTCTTTGGTGAAATTGATGAAACGATTGTGGGTTTGTCAGCATGAGAGGAAAAACCTTCCAGACCCGCTGTGAGTTCTGAGGTTGAACGATGATGTACTGTTTTCTCCTGTGGAAGCCACAAATCAGCGCAATTTCAGCTTAGCATTTATTAGGCAACATTCTGATAAAGAACTACACTACCCATAATTCTAAAGCAAGCTCCATGGAAACAGAAGTTGCTGCTAAATAAAACATCATACAACATTACAAATACAACATTTAGCATTTTAAATAATTTTATTGAATTTAAAATAATCTCCTTACAGTTTTAAACTACTTATTTGTATAAACAGTGTGTTTTTTGCCAGTCATTGACTATAAAAAGTTCAAATATATATTGCAATGCATCATGGGTTAGCTAGTTTTTCTCAAAAGAGTAACTTTTTTGTACAATGTTAATGTACCGTTTACTTTAAAGTTTTTGTCTTGCTTATGGTTCCAGCTTTGCTGAAATCTTTTGTGCTAAACTACAGTGCAGGTCTGAGTCAGGCTGTGTACGACTGCAGTAACTCAAGATGAATGAACATCACCTTTCTTACGAGTAAGTGTTCCTGCTCTCATAAACAGCTAGATGGAGCACAACACAACGCATGAGTCTTAAGATGCACTTTTAAAAGTTGTGCTATTTTTAACTTGACATACCATCTTAAAAACACAATGGTCATTGTGGGACATTCAGAAAGAGAGTGAGATATGACTCATAGACAGACACATTTATCTCTGTGTGTGGCTCTAAAGCACTGCTTTGATGGGCTTAAATTTAACATGCAACTTTTCAGAGTGAGTTTTTTGGGTCAGCAACTGAAGAACAGCAAGCTGGCAGCATGCAAATTCAAGCACAGCTACTAAAATACCAATAAGAAAAGAGATAAATAATATAAGCAAGTCATGCTCAGTTGTTGGATGACTAGTTTGTTAGTAGGTCCACATGACCTGTGTTTGTGTGTGTGTGTGTCTTGACCTGAAAGAACTCTGTTAAGTCACTCTTGATGGGTCCTACGAATGTAATGAATAATAAATGAGAAATGGCGTGTAGGTCCCCTCACTCTTCTCCGCTCTCCGTTCCTCTGTTTGTTCATGGTCTCTGTTTCTGTCTGTAGATTTATGCTGTTATGGCGTGTCTGTGTCTGAGGTTTAACGTCAAGGTCAAGTGGTAGGAAATACAGTAAGCAGACGACACGTCATGGTTACCTGGAATCATGTTCTTGGGTTTAGTTATTGTGAAATTCTCAGATGCTGCTTATGTGACTATATATTTAAACTGAAAAAGCTCATAGGCCATTAAAAATGGTTTGTTTTTGTGCTCATTGTTTTAAAAGCAATCTGACTTCATTTCACTCCAGTTGTAAATTTGTAAACTAGTTAAACGTAAACGTTTATAACATTAAGTGTTATTCTTTCAGTCATTAGTGATGTGTTACTGTTCTGGAGTTAATGACTGAACATTGCCTTCAGGCACAGACCTCAGACGTGGACTCCTCCAACCCAAAATATAGTGGAGGTTTATTACCAAATCTGTCAGTCTAGCAAGCCTGAACTTGTAACTTCTCACACTAAGAAAAAAAACCTTCCTCTCAGTCACATCAGTTTGTATTCATGTAGGAGTGACAATACTGTAATCACACATTTAAATTTAATTTTGAATCTACTCTTTAATATTCTATAATTATTTTTTTGATAAACTTTTTTATCAAACAAAAGTTGTTTTAAATGCAGTTATTTGGCCTCCTTCACTGGCTTTTGTTTTGTATGAATACAGCATGGTCTCCTCGTGGTTGGTTTCGACTTCAACATTGACATGAAGCCACTTGTATGTTGTTCCTTCCTCAAATGCTGTTTTTATGTCACATTCTCATTTTCCTGTCAGACATTTCAGCAGTTACCACAAATTCTGCCGCAATCAGCCCCTCTTTTCTCAGTTCATACTGCACACAGACTCTGAATGACTCTCCACTGCTTTAAATTGAGCGTTTTTAGGCATCATATTATTGCCTTCTAAAGGAATGGTTCATTTTGAAATTAAACTTCTGCTATTTATTCACCCTTACGTTGTCCCTGACTTGTTGTTGTAGTTGTTTTAAATCTTCACAACGCTCTTTTCTATACAATAGCGATTTATAGTAACCAATCTCTCAAGTTCCAAAAGGGCTCAAAACACTATAAAAGTATCTCATGCTCTTGTGTTGTATTTCAAGTCTTAGCATTGTGTGAGAAACAGTCAGTGTAAGATATTAATTGATAGTAATCTCCCATTTCACTGAAGCTTTTAAATCTCATTCAGGTCCACTTTAAACTTAAGCCTGATTTAGAGGGCCAGGTTTTCACATCATTGATACCAAATGCCATTTAGTTCCTGCCTGTATCATAACTGAATGTGACACAGCAGTTAATAATGTAGAACAGAAACATTTGTATTATAATTGTATTATAATTACATTGTACAGGCAAGTTGTGAAATTCTATTTACACAAACACCAGCGTACAAGTTTGGAACAACATTGAAAGTAAATAAATGATTTTTAATTTAAGGTAAACTGTATAGATTGGGCCTCTGTGAATTATATTATATTTAATAGTTCCATGTTTATCAAAATCATGTCACGTTCGTCTTATGCGTGAGCTGCGTCTTAACTTTTTAGCTTGTATACTGCAAACTAAACCGCTCTTGCGGACGTCGTTGTGTGTGTGGCAGCTTCAGAGTACAGGAAGAACGTTTTTCCTGTGTTATTTTCATTTTGTTGTGCTGTTTAGTTGGTAGTTTGTTTTTAATTTTTGACAAAGGCAGTCAATATTGATCTGATGGAAAAACTACACCAACAGCAGCTAAACCACAGAGCCTAAAGTGTGGTGAAGTTTCCGAACCAGCTTCCTCTTTCAATACCTTTCAGCAGAAAGTACAGTAAACACGTCTGGTTTTGGATCTAAGAAAGAGTTTCATGGAAAGGGACATTTTTAGTTTGTTCAAATGGCTGCCGTTGTCTCTGATTGGTGTCTTTGTCTTTCAGGGATCGACAAACTGTTTGAGAATAAATGGAGTCAAGGAAATAGGGAACACAAAGAGGTAACAAGCCTGTGTTTGTGTGTGTGTTCAGCTGTGTCGTGTACTGTAACGGTAAATTGAGTTTCTTTTATACACAAAATGGCTGATGACTGACAGAAGCTGTTTTCAAATCTAAATTGAGATCAGCGGTGAAAGAATAGATAAACGAAAACTAACTGTGTTTTGGAGAATGAGATATCTCCGGGGAGACAACCGTCACTCAGAGGAAAGTGAAAGAGAGGGGAGAGAATCAAACTTTCTTCTTTTTAATAGAGAAAGAATCAGATACTATCAAAGGTGCTGTAACTGTTTTTTACAACACTCGTATGAAATGCATTTTCAGGCTGAATATATCAGCAAAAATATCCAAAATCATTTAATATTTAAATGCAAGTAACAGAGGTGGAAAAAATGTACTAAAATGATTTGTTCATTTACTTATTTGTTGGTGGTGGTGTTCACAGGCTATGGTGTTGACACAATAATGTTTTGCATTTTATATGTGGGCAGTGCGGTTAACATGCTAACATAATGTTTCATGTAGAATCTATCGTGCAGAGTTATTGTATGGGCCCTCCTGTATTAACTGAACCTCAGTTTTCTGTTAATGAAAAGTTAGTTATTTTTATGCGATATACATACAATATACATATTTGTGAAATTACTTTGTCACGTCATTAATGCAGAAATTTAGATGTGTTGAGTTTTGATAAAGGGAGAAGCACAAGGGAATGTTTTAGGCATGGGAATGTTAAAGGATAATTCTGATAATATAAAGAGAAAATTAAACAATATTCTTGTTTTTAAAACATTTTTTTGGAATTCATTTAAAAGTGTAAATGTTATTTTCAAAACTAGTTGAGTTGTTTGACACTTTTTGTCCTGTTTCTTTACAAAGAGGTTAACCAGTGTCTTTTGTCATAGGCCTCCGGCTGACCCTTCTTCTGTTGGGTCTGGAGTGCAGTGCGGCGTAGCCGAGAGGACTCCTGGGAAATGAAGTCCATCCTGAAACAGTGGCGGCGACTAGCCCTTGGGCTAATGCTGATCTGGGTGCTGGTGTTTTTGGCTCTCCTCTCCTACTTTATGGAGTCCCGAGTGGACGAGCCACACTCCGCAGCTGCTCTGTCCTATTCTGACACTCGGCGCTTGACCTCACTGCAAGGCAATCCCCGCACCTCCTCTAGCCCCTCTGCCTCCAGTAACACCCAGCAGGAGCAAAGCCATGAGGAAAACCCCAGTGTCAATCCCCAGCCTAGTCCACTCAGCCAGGAGGCCTATCCCTACCCAGACCCTCAGAACTTGGCGGCCTGGTCTGCGTTCGGCACCCAAGACGTGGGCTTCAGATCGGCCGCTGTAAGTCGCAGTCGTGAGAGGCAAGAGTATGGTTCGCCTCAGCAAGGTGAAGAAGAGGAGGAGGAAGAGGTGGTAGGAGGAGAAGAGGAAGAGGATGACAGGAGGAGGACTATAAAACGCCTGACAGCAAGTGAAAACTTCGAGCCAGATGATTACTACGTTCCAAGATCCAAGTCGGTGGTTCATAATCTGTGGAGAGGGAGTATGTCGGTGGGCATGCTCAGTCCGCGTCTGCAGAGGGCTGTGAAAGACTATCTAAATAATAATAAACACGGCGTGGCTTTCACAGGGGACCGCAAGGCACAACAGAGTGGCCAACAAGTGTTGTGTGAGCTGAAAAAAAGGGGGAAGGTTAGAACTTTGGATGGCGTAGAGATGCCTTTCTCCACTTTAGGCTGGAAGAAGATTGTACCTGCCTTACCATTAAGCCAGCTCTTTGGGCAAGGTTTCCGGACCTGTGCTGTGGTCACCTCTGCTGGAGCCATGCTCCACTCTAGACTTGGCAAAGAGATTGGTAAGTGAGGAAAACAGTTCAATGAGTTCCTCAACTGGTAGAGCGTTCCGTTAGCAGTGCAAAGGTTGTGGGTTCGATATTGCTGTGCCTATAAAAATTACTGTTTTTTTCTGCCAGGAAATGGCCTACGGGTGTTGCTAAGCATTAAGCTACTTGTCTCAATTTGTTCAGAATGCAATTCATTCTTTACAGTGGGCTTAATTTGTCTCATCCAATCAAGTTTGAGAATCAGAATTTTATTTGGCTGTTGCCATTAACAATTTGTCTCTGGTTTGTTTAAAACTGTTTCATTCTCCTTGGGATGCTATTGAATTTAGGCTTCAGACAAGCAGTGAACGTCACAATCCACAAACCACAATCTGGTTTCTTAATCTAGAGGTTTCGTCTTTGTCAAGGCTTCTCTTATCTTGGACCCAAATCAAAAAAGATGTGCTTATTCATTTTTTTTCTGGTCAGAAAAGGAAGTGAAGCTAGTTTTTTTTTAGAACATGACCAAGAAATGCCCGTTTTGGTTGCATTTAGCAGGTTTCTGTGGTAATGCCACTTTCTTCAATGAATCAGTGGGATACTGATGCCCTTTTACTGTTACAAAATCACAAGTATCACAGGGCACACAAAGAGCCCAAATTCTTCCAGCTTTGGCATCTATGGTGGTGGTAGTGGGCACAGAGGAAGGAGTTACCATGGTGATCGCAACAGCTTTCATTGTTCCTCAAGACAATGGCAACTGAGCCAATGAGCACATTCGGTTTTAGTCTGTTTTTCATTACAAAAATGGTTTGAATGTTTTTTCTATATAGTCACATTTAAATTGTTGGAACCTTATATTTTTATAAAGATTATAATTAGATTTGGGCCTGGGTCTCTCTCTCTCTCTTTATTTTTCTACAAAATTGCAGTAAATTCTACTAAATTGCCTGAGGGGTTGTTTTTCTGTTATCTAAAAATCACATTTTATTTTGTTGTTATTATTATGGTATTAGTAGAATTACTTAGTGTGACGTAATTATTCATCATGATTAGTTAGGGGACACGCACCAAATGTTTTTGTCCCTTTTGTTTTTGTTCTGGCTTGGAGCCTTTGGTGGGTCTGAATAATCAGTCTGACCATCCATCTTCCAGCATCACCAGCTCTGATTTGACTTCCATCTTCTACTTTTGGTCTAGATACACTATATTGCCAAAACTATTGAGACACCCCTCCAGATCATTAAATTCAGATGTTCCAATCACTTCCATGGCCACAGGTGTATAAAATGAAGAACCTAGGCATGCAGACTGGTTCTACAAACATTTGTGAAAGAATAGGTCACTCTCAGGAGCTCAGTGAATTCAAGCATGGAACCGTGTTTGGTAGCCACCTGTGCAGTAAATTCATTCGTTAAATTTCCTCACTACTAAATATTCCACGGTCAGCTGTTAGTGATATTACAACAAAATGGACTTTTGGCAATATAGTGCATGTAATTCAACCAAGATTAAGTTACTCATTGGAATTTCCATCTCTGTCACAAGTTATCATCAAACCTCATCAAAATTAGCAAAGAACAAGCCACACAAATGTTACCAACAAACTAGAAGTGAGGTTGTGTCTCTGCACTATTTCAGTTGAAAAAACACTTCATTGCCACCTTGTCATTACTTTTCCACTATAGTTTAGTGCCACAGTTTAGTTAAAAAGTTAAAAGTTAAATTAATTCAAAAACAAATTTCCTTATAACCTTGTTGCAATTGTTAGGCCTAAATTCTCTTTCCGTTGGCTTTGTAGTGTACAATGCACTTTTCCCTAGTAAGGGTCCTTTCATGAACTTTTGTTTGTATTAGTGTTCCTGCAGCTCAGCTGGTAGAGCATTGTTTTAGCAACACAAAGGTTGTGGGGTTTTTCTGAGGAAACACACATACTAATACAAATGTATAGCTTGAATGCACTGTAACTCACTGTGGATAAAAGCGTCTTTTAAATACATAAATGTAAATGTAAAAATCTTTCTAATACCTCTCTAACTAATACCAAATTTGACTCAAATAGTAAATATACGGTGAACCAGATAAACTAGACTGAGCAAACAAATGTTTGTGTTTAAAACATTTGCCTGTAAAAACAGCAGCAGTGTGTATGATTGGCAACACACCAGAGCTGTGTATGGTGTAGCTCGTGGGGGTGAGTCTCTGAGGCTCCCTAGAGCTACTTTTCCTAAAGTCACCATCTGGGTGCCAAGACTACACCCATCTATTCAGCCTCACAATACTGGCACAATTGCTTTGGTTTGTGTTGTAATTGCTGCTTGTAGCTATACTTTATTTCTTTTGTATAGTAGTATTTCGTAGTAATAGTATTAGACACACAATATATCACAGTATGGGCAGCATTGATTTTCCCAAGACATCAGTCTAGACAGAAGCCAGTTTTGATCAGGTAATTTATCTCTGAAGCCCCTTTATCTTGTCTATTAAACTGTGCTGGTCTAAACATTTACGTTTAGCTGTGCCAACCTACTGTGTCCTCTAAAAATACTCAAGGACAAGTACGACAGCCAGGAATACCACAGCACAGCCAAGACTACACCTGCCAAAACTGGTGATAAGAATTTTCTCCCAGAACAATTTGCCGCTTTAGGCGCGTGAAAAGACAGAAATTTGCAAAATCTGCACGCTAAATTGATACTCAGGTTTGGGAAAATACGTTCATACAATTTTTGTCTTTACATATAATAAAAAGTGCAAAGCGTAATAAATTAATTGTTGGGAAAACATGATCACATCTTTCAGTTCATAGCCATAGCTCACCTATATCACCTATATTTCCCACCTTTGACTTTGGCTAGAATTTCACTACTACCCGAATTGTCGGTGTTCATCTGCCCCCTACTGGTAATAATGTCTTTGCGTTTTGACACTGTGTGTGTGTGGGGGGGCGGGGGTCAAACAGTCAAGAGTAACAAATCTAGAATTTAACATTTAAAATAGAATTTAAAAATTTGAACCTTCCAGAAACATTGTTTAAAATCCTAAAATATAACAAAGAAACACTGACATAAAAGGCATTTTATTTGTAGGTCACTAAACAAATACAAGCAATTTTTCAACAAGTTGTTGCTGATTATATAACTTGAAATGCAAAAAGCTTTTTTTAATGGTTTCAGATTTTTGCACCCCCAGTTGTATGTGTGATGTAACCATTAGCAATGTGACTAAACAGCTTTTTCCTGTTTAATCATTCCGCTTTTTAACAATAATTATTTCCTGTTTTTTGTCTTGCCTTGTGACTGATGTTCTGTCAGGAGATTGATGCCTCTGTCAGAATTGTGGGGACATGCTTGATGTTAAACTCACATTTACTGCTTTAGAAAATTGCTAGTTGATGAATGTGAATAAAGAGTGTGTCAGCTGAACTGAAAGATGGATGTGTCTGCTGGGGGAATCTGAGATAAGTCACACACATCCAGAGTAAATCTCCTGCCTCATGCCTTTTAATCATGCCTTTTAATTTCTCCCCGTCTGTCTGTCTGTCTGTCTGTCTGTGTCACTCACTGTAGTATTTGTGTGTTAAGATCACATATTTTATTGCACTAAACATATCATCCACTAGAGAGCACTGTTGTTTTAGACCACAGACGCTGTGTGTGTATTTTATGTATTTTGTGAAATGCTGTAACTCTTGAGCAAATGTTGTTTTGTAGTTGTTGTTCACCCAAAAATAAAAAATATACTATCCACTCCACCATAGATAATTTGGAATCTGGCCGGCAAAATCCAAACCCATTTCAAACAATTTACCTGTATGGATTTCTTTCACAAGATGTTATGCTTATGTTTTTTCAATCCCATAAAAGTGAATAGGGACACATGCTGTCAAGGACAAAAACAATAGCAAAATACTTTTCATTGTGTTACCTTTGTGTTCTGCTGTATCGCAAGATTTCCCAAGCCACTTGACAGTTTGTGTAATAAACAGACAGGATTTTAATGGTTATTCATCCAAAAAAATCATGAGCCTGTGACTGAATCATGAAACCAATGAAAAGCCGGATTGGAGACTTGAGTTTTGCTGCTTTGTACTCTGTTAAACAAACATACTGAACAGTTGCACAGCCTCAGAGTTAGTGGGATGTCATGCAATTATAGGAAAGATTCAAGTGATGGTTTAGCTCAGATTGTAGAGGGCTTAGTTCAGTCAGCTTAAAAGGTCATGGGTTCATTCAAAGGAAACACAAATTGATCAAATGAATGCTTCTGAATTCTTTATAAGTCACTTTGGGTAAAAGCATCTGACAAATGCAAAAATGTAAATGATTCTGAGAAACATGTTTACAAAGGCTTTGATGTTTATTGATTTAATGGTCTCTGCCAGCCTATTTCCAGGAATTCCTAATGTAGGCTGCAAGCTGTGCATTAGTAAGATATGAGCCATAACAGTTGTAAGATTAAATCATGAATTCATAAATCCTTTAGCATTATATTCAATGTGTTATTCTATTCAATTCCAAAAAAAATGGTTTTATTCATGTTTGCAGTTAGAAGCCTCTGTGCCCCTCAGAATATTTGTTTGTTTTGCATTATTCTCCCCTGAAGTTGGGCAAGAGTGAAATTTATTTGTTATTCAGACCAGTGTTTCAATTATGGTTCAATAACTTAATCAGCCATTACTTTATAAAAGCTTGGGTTTGTGTATTTCCAGACTCCCATGATGCTGTTCTGCGGTTTAATACAGCTCCCACCGACGGTTACGAGAGAGACGTCGGGAATAAAACCACCATACGCATCATCAACTCTCAGGTGAGCTGCGTTTGATGTTTGCACAGGTAGTGCTGTGACTTCCTGTGTACCCGGCACGCTTTGAACACCCGTCCGCTTCATGTGTTCTGATCGTGTGTGGTTTTCTAGTTAGAACAGATGCATGCTGGGTAAACTAAAACAGAGCTGATGCATTTTGTGTTCCAGATTGTTGTATGACATACTGAGATTGTTACACGTTTATCGACGTCACTTTTAATGACAGGACACAGTTCACGTCTCTGTAAACAAGTAGAGGAAAGGAAGAATTTGTTTATTTGATGTTGTCTCTTAAAGGAACAGTTCACCCAAAAAAATTGGATAATTTAATCGCCTAAACACAAAAATGCACCATTAGAGCAATGTAAAAGTAGACCATTCAAATCGTGCTACTTTCCTATTGCGTTGCTTTTGAAGCCATATTATTGATTTGTGTCAAGAAGAGTCTAAAATGTAAGTTGTTAAATTACAATACCTAGTTTCCATAGATTATTATTTTTGTTTTTTATTGGCTGGTCAAACCTCAGTTTCATGAAGTTTGTTGCCCTACAGTTTTGTCAGTTTGTCTGTGTTGTTTCAGCAT
Source organism: Ambastaia sidthimunki (assembly GCA_036877625.1). Classification (NCBI taxonomy): domain Eukaryota; kingdom Metazoa; phylum Chordata; class Actinopteri; order Cypriniformes; family Botiidae; genus Ambastaia; species Ambastaia sidthimunki. The sequence goes on from JAZGTK010020603.1 coordinate 10,769, forward strand.
AACTAACATACCTTCTGTTTTCTGATCAGATTTTGGTGAATCCCAAACACCAGTTCAACACAAGCTCATTGTATAAGAATGTAACACTAGTGGCTTGGGACCCTGCACCATATACGCTCAACTTACAGAAAGTGAGTACCGACCACATA
>JAZGTK010020604.1:0-10917 GCA_036877625.1 Ambastaia sidthimunki
TGAAGGATATCTGACACAACAACAGGTTTTTTCTTCTTTCCAGGACTGAGAGGATCTTTCTTTTTATTCTTCCTAGACTGCAGACCATCATTCCACAGTTCTGGTGCAGAAACACACAGATTCATTAAATATAAATAGTTGACATTAGTTTAGGGGATAGATTATACAGCATGGGTTTCAATCCCAGCTTTACCTGAAGTAATATCTATACTGTGTCTGTCCTCTTCCAGTCGTCTGATCTTTTCCTCCAGTTCATTCTGAACCGTGTCAAAAAGCAGAAGCTTTTCACTCTGTGAAAATAAACCTCATTAATAAGATGCATTTCTTTAAAAGCTCAATTGAACAAGAAGTGTTAAACATAAGGCTGTGCGGTACCTCCCAGTGCTGGCTTGCTGCCTGCATCTCACAGTCGTATTTGTTTTTGACAGACTCCAAACAGAGTTCACGATAGATGCCTGTAAACACACGGTATCTTTACAGTATAAAATATCAAAGTTACCGTACACAGACATGCAATGTTTTAATTGAAAGCTTATACTTTATTTACAATGTCCTAACGATATTTTGCATGGTACTGACCTGCGACTTTGGTTCGGATCTGCATGTTTTCTTGCAGGGTCGCCAGGGGTTCCAGATATTCTGAAGCACTGCCTGCTATCACTTCTTGCAATTTAAGATCCACCTGACTGAGCCGTTCTTTATACAAACTATCAAACAGGTCGAGTTTTTTGGTTAAATGAGTTAATTCAACACAGATTTTATATTAGACATTTATATATTAGACGCAAAGTGGCGACCACTTGTGGCCAAACTTGATTATTGCACTAAGTAACAAAAATGTATTTCGAATCAAACATACAATTTATTACAACTGTACGGTAGCCTAAAATATGCAATATAATTGGGATTACACTGTCACAAAGACACTGACCATTTTGAATGTGTATAAACAACAACAAAAGTGCGATATGCAAGCCTAACAAATACGAAGCACTTTTCCAAATATTACATTATAAAAAAAGTTTTGCCAATGATAACAGGGAACAGAAGAATTTTCACCAAAGTTATACAAAATGCGCTTAGACCCACAACCTTTTAAACAGCAATAAAAATAAGAAGTATGTGTTGTTCTGCTTTTTTTAATCGGTATTTAAGCATTATGTGCGATGTGGGATTTAAAAAAAATGCATTTAGCATTTTCCTTCTACTGCAAACCTAGCAAAACATATGAACCATTTGAAAAGCACCGTTTTACTGCTATTCTGTAGAAAACTTACTGATCCTTGAGGTCAGTGAACTGTTTTTCAAGATTTGTCATCTCATCTAAGCACTCCATTCGCCTTCTTTCACAGTCTTCATCATCCATGTCTGCAAGATCGTCATCATCAACATACATAAACACATAATAACGCTGATGTTTCACATGATGTGATGTCGTGTAATATCTTTACCTGAAGTATCTCCATCTTCAGATGCAGACGAGCTCACAGAATCATCTTCTTCTGAGCTACTGGCCTCGTGTTCTGGATAATCCACGTCCATTTCTTCGTGATTATTTTCTTTTCTATCACGCGAGTGTACTGGCATCATTTATTAAATCGTTACCGTAAACAACCCACTGCTATGAGGGCGAAATCACCGGCCGGCGAGGAAAATTGACGTTGGAAACATGGCTTCATAGACGACCAATCGGCAGGCTTCTAGACACGTGATTCATCACATCTAAGCATTCATTGGTCAAATACTCTTTACGCACGGTATCAAGGAATTATGGGATCTGTAGTCTACCTTTTGCCCTATTGAATAGGTACCAAGTCGTTTGTAATTTATGAAAACTGCATTTGCTGGATCTTTAACAGATTTATGTCCCAAAGTGTGTTTGATTGGAATTAATATATTTAAACATCTTATGCATCTTACACAACAGGCTTTTTACGTGTCCAATTGTATATACCACAAATAAAGAAAGAACCCACAGGGGGCGCCGTTTTACAATAAGGCTAGATAAGGTCTTAAAGCCTTTTGTAAAGCCTGCATTACACTGGGATGGGTTCATCAGACCACCTGTGCTAAAATGTGCCACACAAACAGATCAGACTACAATAATCAGTGATTTGGTTAAAAGACACAACATTCAAAAACTATGTAAGTTTGTATTTTGGAGGAAACTTGTTTCAAACTTTCAATCAAACATTCACACTACGAGCTTCTAAGGAAGTGTTGTAGAAGCCTACATTGTGTGTCATTCACAACCCTTGATTAAGAAACATTATTACTGTAATTATAATTCAATGTCAAGTCACTGACTCAAATGTGGATAAATGGCAGACGTGAAATATAGAAAAAGGTTTTGCTTTGTCATGTTATAGTACTCTTTCATACTAAGAATACTCCTAAAACAGCATGCAGATAGGATCATGTGACATCATGGATGTGTTAATTTTGCATCAGTTGTTATAAGTACAATAATAGACAACTAATATAAAGTGGGACAGACACATCCATAATTAACATACCGTTACACATTAAACGTGAATATTTCTTAAGACACATGGTTACTTTTGTTTGGTGATTGTTTATGGAAAGAAAACTAAGTTGAAATGCTGGTGAAACCTTGCACATCGAGTTCTAGAACAAGTGCAGGGTTTTTCCTGGTATGTGAATAACCAAACATTCCAAGAATTCCTGCTCTTTGTTTATTTACAGACTTGCGCAATGTGTACTGTTTCTCGAAGACACCTGAATACTTTTTCAGGCTAAGAACAGGGTACACCCCACGTTAACAAAACCCATACACTTATCTTTAAAATGCTGTCAGACTAAGAAATGTAGGTCACAGTGTCGACCTACACAGGAAGTGTAGGTACTAGAAATGTACAGAAAATGAAACATGGGCCTCCCAAAACTCCCTCCATTCAAAATGGAACTGAATCGTTAAAAGACAACCATAGTCAAGTTAAAAAATTATTAGAAGACATACATTCAGCATTGAAAGCCTTGATTTTTAGGCATTTGTACAACTACTGCAAGCTGCTATTAGAACTGGTAGCTGCATTTGCTGTTATTACTTGTAATATGACAGATTGGTGTGTCAAACATGACCATGAATGCTTTTTAGAAAAAAGGAAATATATCATTCAAAAATAAAGTTTTTTATTTATACAGATCTATCAATGGCTTCAGAAGATAAAAAAATATATTGCTTATATTTTGCTTGTGATACTTTTATTACACATCTTTTGTCTCTCCATTCACTTCCATTGTGTGGAAAAGATGTCTAAGTGCATTCTTCCTAAAATAATGTGAAAATTGTAGTTTTTATTTTGGGTTAACTTTTTTTTCAGGGCTGTTTACATTTGCTATTGGATCATAAATCAAGAACATTCCAGTTCAAACTTGTTACAACTCCAAGAAATGTTCCAAGACATTCTGAGAATCTCCCTTCCCTGAATTTTACATAAGGAAACAATGTTTGAAATTCCTAAGCACAGAAAGTACACTTAATGACACATAAAAGCACACACACTACAAGGTGTGTTCTCAGTACTCATCTTCACAAGTGTCACAGTATCACCATGGTGACATAAGAGTTGTACTCTCACATGCTGTTGGTAGAAACCGTTGCTATTGTGATGCCCCTCCTCCTTTTATGCAAACAAAGCTTTAGTAATTTCCAGTTCTAATGTCAGGTTAAAACAGATACTGTGGACAGACCCACATTAGTTCATGCACAATTCATTTCTAAAGTTGGAGTTTCTATCAACTTTATTGACATAGTCTGGCTATCGCTGCATTTAAAGAGGTTAATTTGAAACCAATCAGACATCAATAATTTACTCCCTTGTTCTTTAGTAAAAAAAAAAACAGCATCCTATTTGACAATTGCAAACAAATATATGCAAAATAAGACTTAGCACATGTATTTTTTTCTTTGTTTGCATTACCTAACTGCACACACTTTAGTGGAAATACATGTTCCACACAGTGCGACCATTAGATAATGTCAAAAATATTGTCTGGAACAATATATTTATTAAATATATTTTGTATATTTTGCCTCAAAATGTAGCTTTTGTTTTAAGTATTTCCTTAATAAATATATAATAAAAAAAAATAAAATATTTGTTCAAAATAAATGTCAAACATTAGACAAGAACTGTATATCAAACAGTGTGCAAAAATACAACAACGACAATAATAATTTGTAGCTGAAAAGATGGAATAATTCTGTATCATAATGACTGTATAATAAATCATCATGCCTATATGATATATGAAGATTAAAATCATACTGTATCAAGCTTTCTATTTCTAGCATAAAGGGTCTGAATTAATGATGCCTGGTTTCCTCCTGACTTCATTCACGCGCTCTTTTCATTCATTTTAACCATATGGCTTGGTGCGGTACTGCGAGGTACATCTGAATGTGTAATAGGAAAATACAGATTTTCATTCTTAGTTCGCGGAGTCATTTTGAGGGAAATTCTGTAAATAAAAGCCCGCTACGAGTTCCCCTTTTCATTGTGAAGTCTAGATAACTTCACATGGAAATCCCCTGTTCCTCACCGCGGACTCTGTGCCACGTAATAAAAGCGCTTTGCGCCGCCCTCTCAAAGCATTTAACTGCGAGTGCGATAAAGACAGCATCGTTCAGTACGAGCGCAATGGATGTACGGAGAAGTTTGAGTAACTATATGGATTGTAACTTGGATGAAATGGAGTCAAAAAACAGAAAAATGCAACACTGTGAGGATCGTCTCGACAGCGGCATGGATTCATTAAAGGAGGACGAGTACAGAAAACTCGTGGAGGAAATGGAGAATTTGGCAATGCGACACGAAAGCGTAAACACATACGCGTCGCATGAACCTTGGAAACAAGAAGTAACGGAGGACGGAGACACGTAAGTTTAATCTTTTATATAAATGTCCATGCAATGCAAGCTTTTCTGCGTTAATAAAGAATGTGCATACAATTAAATCGAATAATACATTTCAGCTCTTGGATTTGTGCAATCAGTGCTAAATGATCGCACACGCAAAACGTTTGCAAAACAGAACAATGTTTTAAAGTTTGCACAAAAGTTAAACAAAGTAAACAAATGTAGCTGAAATGCACTTCGGGCAGCGCATAAAGTGGGAGGCGTTTAAGTGCGCAAGTAGGAAAGTCCCTGGCGCGCGGCCAAGAGTTGATAGCGCATCAGATGTGTTAAGCCACACTGGTTGGAAATAACCTTAAAAAATCCATTCTTGCGCAACGCCCGCCTGCTCGCACACTGCTAAACCACTACTAACCACTTCCTCTGAGAATGTATTTTAAATATTGATTTCTAAAAAACTCCCACATTATTTTCCAGGTATCTGCACCTTGCCATCATTCACGAAGCAGAGGATTATACCATCCAGATCCTCAAGCAGTGTCAGAATGACCCATTCTTAAACAGACAGAATAACCAAAGACAGGTAATTGTTATAATTGTCTACACAAGAACCCATTTAAAGAAATGCCCAAGAGTTCAGTTGCTTTCAGATATTTGACCGCGCATTAACGTGTAATTTGCATCTACAGACAGCACTACATCTAGCCGTGATCACAGAACAGCCACAGATGGTGGAGAGACTGCTGAAGGCTGGATGTGACCCTTGCCTGGTCGATCAAAGTGGAAACACTGCCCTTCACATTGCCTGCAAAAAAGGGTCTCTAGCTTGCTTCTCAGTGCTCACCCAGATTCAGACCCAGCACCTACGATCCATTCTTTCCTTCCCAAATTACAGCGGTAAGTCAATGTCCAACATAAAATAGCTACTTCTTTGTGTTTCTGAAGTGCAGTTTGGTTAAAATTTGCTCTTTTTGTGTCACAGGACATACCTGTCTCCACATAGCAGCCATTCACAGTTACCTATCAATGGTGGAGGTTCTGGTCCAGCTTGGGGCAGACATCAATGCAAAGGTACGGTATTTATTTTTATTACTGTCCAGCTTTATAAATGACTCATGTGTGTGAGATAACACATAGGCTTGTAAAGAGAACTAACGTGGGCCTTGTTGTTGTGTTTAGGAGCAGTGTAGTGGCCGTACTTCACTACATTTGGCAGTGGATCTGCAGAACTTGGATTTGGTGCACACACTCGTTGCTCTGGGAGCTGATGTCAATTGCCTTACCTATGGCGGCTACACCCCTTACCACCTTACCTTCGGCCGACAGAACAGTGAGATCCAGAGGCATCTTTTTGATCGGACAGCCCAAGAACTCATACCAATGCCAGAGAGCGAATCGGAGGATAGTGATGGGGAGCTTTTATCTGATGATGACTATGTAAGTTTCCCTCAGAGTTTTTTGTGATTAAAAAAATGAAACTTAGGAGAAATGCAAATAGGTAGCTCTTGAGACATTTTACATCTCAGTGTTGGCATTTATTTTGTGAAGTGTATAAATAATCTTTTATTTGACGTTCTTTTGTAGATTTATGATGACATCCAGTTTTGTGGGAGATAGACTGGCTGCAGAAACAACATTACCCATAATGCAAAGCAGCAACAGCCCTAGCTGTTTCGGAAGGTTCATGCCAGGATGTGCCATATCTCAGGATTCCAGTGGCTTTTAGGGTTTCAGACTCAAAGCATCTTCAGAGAAGGCAAAAAGCATCCTTGGGTGACATAAGATTGTGTTGGTGCTATTTATTGTGGAACAAAATCTGGACAGAAGAGATAGCTGGACAGAAACTCTTAATAAAATGCCTAAAATCTAACTTTGACTTTAAAGAAATGAGAGAATGTGTATATTGTGTAAATATATAGAGATATATTTTTGTATTTGTAAATATGTCAAATAAAACACTTGTAAATAATGTTTATAGATTAACACTGTGAAAACATTTTTACATAAAAAAATAAGTGAAATGAATTCTGAGTCTGGGTGTTTCTTGTATTGAATGTACTCAGCTGACTTCGGAAGCCTGGACATTTTCTGAGTTGTGAAATGTGTAAAAGATGAAACCCCGATACTGGTAAAATACCAGCCCATAGTTATGGTTCAGGGGAAAAAAGCCCTCTGTGTACAGTAAATGGCATCATTTCCTTTATGGAACTCATGAGTCATTTAAATGCGTCACTGTATAAAATTCCTTAGGTCTGCTGAAGTGTCATGAATATTTGACTCATGCTTATCTCATTTCCCACAAGAAAGAGAATTCAAAACCGTATCTGCTATATATGTGGTTCATAATCATATTCAATGCCGGGATGAAAGTCATTGTGTGTAAATGAGTAGATCTTCCAGTAATACAGAACCAAAAGCATATATGGATGTTTCACATCACAACCACTTCAAAATCTTAACACTTTTGTTAAAGACCTTGATGAGACAGGAAACAGGAATTCTGATGTAGGGAATTTCCATTGCTTTGTTCTCCCAAGAATGAGTATCATACCATATATTCAATTGTAAGAACATAAGTCCGGCAGGTCCCAGGGAGAAAGGTGATTTCCAACTATATATATATGTCAACAGTCAATTCTATGGTAGCTACATATGGTGATCACATTAGAACCAGTTTTTAATCCAAATCCATTTTTTCTTGTACCTGGCTGAATCCAAACCACAAAAGCTTATGTTAATCCTTCCTTGCGTGATCATCTACAGTTAGTCCAATCTGACTCAAAGTACATTTAAGACATTTATGAAAGAATTCCAAACAATGTAAAGTAGGTTTCTAAAGTATTTCCTTGTTAGGGAAAACACAAGATGAATGAAAATAAAAGATGTGCAGTATTCCAAGTATAATATTTACTGATACTTCCTGGTAAATGAAAACAATTTAAAAAAGCAGCAAGAAAAATACAGCAGACAAAATATTTTTCTCAAAATGTATTTAATGTAACAAGGGAATTTACATGAGAACAAGGGCTCTGACAGGGATCATATCCCGGGACTTTCTGAAGTAGCGTTCTGAAGATCTCAGTCCCTTTCAGACAGAGAAACCAAGTGAGTGTCAACCTCTGCCTCAGACAGAATCCTAAAACACAGATAAACAACCATAACATGTCATCTGCATATTATTCTATTACAGGGCGTCTACTTAAAAGTGAACTACACACATTGGATTGTTGCATATACATAGCAGAGTAACCACATAGATCAATTGAACTGAAAGTGAACTATTTATAAAGAATTGTTGCATATAGATTGTAAAGTAGCGACATAAGATCACGCTGAATAGCAAAGCAGCGCTTGATGAGAGTCAGCACTAATTTATCTAAAAATCTATAGCATGCAGAGTGCGTATCGCTGAACGGCAACTGCTTTTCACCCACCTGAATTTCGGATCCTCTGCCGTGATGACACCCACCTCCAACTCAGACGGCTTGAAATCAATGGACAACACAGTTGATAGGCAGGTAATTGCCGTCTGTGGATGGAAATGGTTTATTTGTGAGAAATGTACAAAATATCTTTTCAAGTAATTGAAAAACTTAAGTTTAACTTTAAAAACACACACACACAAACACACACACACACACACACACACACACACACAGTGTCTCCAGGATATATATGCACATTAAATGTGTTCAACTTAGCAACCATCATAAATGTATACATTTTTGTACACGTATTAACATGTATACAGGTTTTATTTTTGACAACAAAATGTTTTTACATTAAAGATCGTTGCTTTTACCTAGTTTCATACATTTCAAAAGAAGTCAATATTAGATATTTTAAAAACTCATTTGTATTATTTTTAGTAACATGATTGAGCAAATTTTGGTTCATGGGTATTTACTGAAAGTTGCAACTTCTATATTAAGAAAAACAATACACCAGTGTGCCTTAAATTTTACCTTAAATTTACCTTTATATCGCAATATTGACATACATCCACAAAAACATTCCATGAGACCAGCTGGTTTAATATAATAGCAAACATGACTCAGAAAAGTGTGGTTAGTTCTGAGAAAATGCCCATATTTGCAGAAGCAGCTTGAACTGGATCCTTTATGCCTTAACCCTTAAGTGTACCTTAAGTGTACATCTTATATCTAAATACATTTAGTGTTACTGTATATTAAAAAATGTGTTCCTGTAGCTCAACTGGTACAGCATTGTGTTAGCGGAGCAAAGGTTGTGGGTTCGACCCCAGGGAATACAAGTACTGATAAAAATGTATAACTTGAATTTACTGCGTCTTCCAAATTAATAAATGTAAATGAATAGATGAATAAAAAAAAAACAGAACAGGCTCTGATATGCAAAATAAAAATATTTTAAATTTATTGGGTATTTGTACTATTTCAGTTTTGCAGACATTTTATTTAGATTAATTGGCTATAAAAAACTACATAAAATGTCTTGATGAATTGTTGACTGTACTAAATAAAAAACATTCTTTAAATGAAATGCCTGTAAAGAAACCTAAAAAGTCCTAAAAAGTCATTGTGCTGTTATATGTTGTCTGGGATTGTACCTCAACTGTCTGATCAAAGGTCCAGTCCAGTTTCTTCTTCACTTTTTTCTCCAGGAAACTTGTTGCCTCTGTTTGCTTCACACCTGCCGCTGTAGCTTTAAACCCACAGTAATAACCTGCTGGGTCGCATTTATATACTTGGGGGCCGAGCTCTTCATCTATACCAATTACAATCATGCCTGGAAAAGAGACACGCAAAAACACAATCATTAAAGTACAATTCGGTAATTTTAGTGATTTTGATGGTTATTTTGATGAGTGTTTTTTTTTACAGAACCTACAAAGACAAATAACATTACAATACCCTAGAAAAATTTAATGCATCAAAATGGTACTAAATTCGGCGTGAGTAAAAATACACATAGATGAACCATTGTACGTATCGATATGATTTCAATTTTAAATGAAAAATTATGTTGTCATAGTATCAAAGTAGTAATATTCAATTTGACTTTACACAGATAAGGCTAGACAGCTATTTTAATTACAATTATGTTCACAAGTATAATGCTACACAAATATAATGCTAAAAACGTTTAATATCTTATGGCTCTACTTTCATATACAGGACAAGTTACATTTTTTTGAATGTAATAAACATTATGCCACAACTGCATTCAACTGAGGTTGACAATATTTCTTTTATGAACTTCAACAAACACTTGTTGTGCTGTGATGTGTAATAACTGTTGTCTTACAGCAGCCGAGTGGCCTCATCTCTGCGTTCTGTGTATAAACCTGAGACACGTCAGCGATCCTTTTACAAAGCATGTCTACTGGAATCTCATAACCGTACTTGTACGTCCAGTTCGCTGCCTCATAGCGAGCTCGCTGCACCTGAGAGCGGCTGTCAGCTGGAAACAAAACACAAAACACCACGTTGTGAGGCATGTTAAAAACAGACATCATTAAGTATATTTGTAGAGAAACTGTGGATGTGAGGTTTGCATGGTAAAGGTGGGGTAAGAAATTTTTACAGAATCATTTTTTGTTATGCTGGTTGAAAGATTCGCAGATGTATCTTCACATCCTGATAGCAATTACTAAGTGTATCTTGTTTCTCCAAAATTCCCTATTTAAAGGAAAATCATTCTGTACCTGTCATTCCTGACATGACACAGCCGATATTCTCAGTGATCCTGAATAAATGAGTGACAGTGGAAGAATCCAGAAGCTTATCCTGACCAAGAAAGACATTTCAGTTCAGCTGTACCACAGGAACTACAATTCCCAAAAACAGGAATATAAAACAACAACACACTTACTGGAACTTTTCTCTGTGTGACAACTACTGCACAGTCCTTCCCCCGAACGGCGACTGATGTCAGACCACCCTGATTTATGGCTTTGAATGCATATTCTGTAAAGTTAGAAAGTCATATATTTGTTTTACAAGTGAAGGCAGTTTGGCGCAATCATCTGTTTCCAAGAAAGAAATGAAGGACAGATT
>JAZGTK010020605.1:0-10917 GCA_036877625.1 Ambastaia sidthimunki
TCGGGGGTTAGGTGCCTTGCTCAGGGGCACTTCAGTTGCTACCTGCCGGTGCTGGAATTGAACCAGCAACCTACTGATTACAAGCCCGACTCCTTAACCAGTAGACCACAACTGCCCGCACATGTACAACTGCCAGATTACATGCACATGTAATCATTTATTACTGCTTTACATATTGATATGATCAGATCTCCAGATGATCAGACAACATACAGCTAAGGGTTCAGCCATCACAAACAGCTTCACAAACCAAAACCTTTCAGAAGCTGCATTCTGACTGAACTGCTTCAAACCTCCACCAGAATCAACAAGAACTGCAACTTTGAGGTTGAGATTTTATGATCAACTCTTCAGAAATGTTTCAAAACATCCTGAAATGTATTTAACAGGTAAGGCTAAATAAGATTCAGACCTCAGTAATTAAATATGTGGCTACATGAGACCAGCCTGTGATTTGTAGTTACCATTTTGTTTTTAAGGGCCCCCTCAAACTTGAGGCCCCTTTGGCACGACCCTCTTCCATCGATAACCACGACTGCATAACCCAGAGATGCCAGTGTGTTGAGACGCAGGTACTTCACACCTTTGTAGGAGTTATTCACCAACTGTACCTAAAACAAAAAAAAGAGAATCTTCAACTTAGACCTGCCACAAAACAAAGATCAAGAATCTGCAGCGTTCAGCCAGCCCACCTGTGGACCACCATACACAAACAGAATTGTGGGATGTTTTTTGCCTGGTTTTAGGTTGTGTGGTTTATACAGCATCCCATACAGCTGGAAGCCAGACTTTGCAGGGAAACTGAAGATCTCTGGAGGAATATAATCGGCCGGGCAGCCTGCAGAGCAGAGATAAGGTCAGATGTGTTGTGAGGACTTTGAAGTCAGAGCTCTGAGATTTTCCTCACCTGTGGCCTCCATCAAACTGGCCCAGAACTCGGGCTCTCTGTGCAGGGGGTCACCAGAGCCAGTTAGTTTGTAGACGTGAACACATGGCGGGGTGCTGACATTACTGTAGTGACTAATGAACATGTCAAAGTTCTGCATCCAAACACAAAGCAGGGATGAAAACACAAGGAAAGAATGTTACATATGATTATACACACATATAGAATTTACTTTCAGTGAACTGAAAATAATCTCAGAAATGTCACACACGCACACACAATTTTTGGACTCTCCAAAAACTGAATGATTTTCAAATTTGGCTAATCACATTTTCTACCCCTGTCCCCTAACTCCACCCACAAACCTAACCCTCACACAAAACTTTTGGCATTATTCTATTAAAAAAACATTCACTGGTTTTAAGCCATTTGGTTTATGTGGACACAGGTAATATTGTTTACATCTTATACACATTTATGTCCTCGTAAACAACATATGCAAGCTCACATACCCTAAGTGGTTCTAGCTAAAAAGTGATACAAGTGGTTACATGAGGCCTCATGCCGTGTGTTCAGATAAAGTTGTGCTGCGACTAAAGACAACAGTTCCCCTATTTCACGGTCAAACTCTACAACTGATATACACCTCATTCATTCAATAAATAAAGCACTGACAAATTTAGTATAAATAAATTACTGAATGAATTTGTTTCTTTGCTTCCTTGTTTTTTCAGATTGTAAGTTGCTTAGGATAAGTGTCTGATAAATGTCTAAGTGTAAATTTAAAATAATTAAATTGAAAAATAGAATAAATAAACACGGACAGGCTCCTTGTTTACTTTTCGATCACTTCATGCTGATAATATGAAACGGAACAATTAAATAAATATTGACATGCTTACTTGTTCAAAGGGATTTTCATTATTCGTGCAGATAATAGAAAAATATGACAAACACCTAGAGCCTGCCACGCACACAAACGCGCACACAAACCTGGCTAACAGAGCAGCTATGAGAGAAGCCTGGCTTAGTGAGTCTGACAATATCTCCAGGAGATTCGTAGCTCACAACGTACAGATGATGCTCCAGGGGGGTGTCTTTAGTGCCCTGGAAGTACACTAGTTTGGTGTCTTCATTGACCCAGATCTGCAAATAAAGATAGAAGTCTAAAGAACATCTCTATATGGAGGAAGGACATAATTGTATTTTAACTTCACTTGAAAACTTTTTTCAAATGCAGAGCAAACCTTTGAGCCATGTCGGGCCAAAACCTCCCACTCTCCACTTGTCAGGGTCACCTCCTCCTTTACTGGGCATCTGAAATCATCTAAATACAAATGAAATATGTGAAAAGTCATTCATGTATTCTGTATTCTTGACATGCTCTGCTGGATTGTGGGTGATGTTGGACCTTCTGAAGGGCTGTAGTCTCTAGACCACTGTGGGCCGCCTGGCTGCAGGACGCTAGTGACTCTATACAGATGACAGAAGCCAGTTTTTGATTCATTAACCCACAGGAAGGTGATTTCATCATCACTCGTTTGGATGAAGGGATAGAAGATGTCATGAACCTTGTGAAAACCAGAAGATCAGAAATCAGGAATGAACTCAACCACCGCTGTCAAACTCTTCCTGCAATGTGTGGGGTTTCTTTTTTTACATTGATCCAGATGTCTGTGACCTCCTCGCAGATTATGAAGGGTTGGATGCCCTCAGGAATGGCCTCCACATGTTCCTCCCACTGTGGATCATCCATTCCCACAGGAATGAAGAGGGCAGGCGGTAGAAGAACTAATTGCAGCTTCTGTTGACTGCGGTCCAATAACACCACCCAAGCACTGCAGAAAGAAACCACAGATCACTGGAGCTATATCTACAGGAGCTATCACTAAGTGCTCTATAGGAGCGATCAACTAGTGCTCTATAGTTTTATCAAAAAATATCTTCTGTGGAAGGCGCAGGACCAAAAAATGTTTGTCCATCAATGCATTCAATCCTAAAGTCCTACATGCCTGTCAAACTATGCATGTGTTTATGTGTTGGAGAAGGCGTGGCTTTGAAGAGCACTCTGAAGGGAGGGAGCCTCTTCGAAATGATCTACCCTACCTTTAACACAGGTCACACAGATTTGGAGTTGTGAGTTATGGCAATAAATAAATAATTAATTGAACTTACAACTTGCCGTCTTTTGTCCACCCAGCGCGGGCGATGTATTCCACCCGGGGGAAGAGTGTGCTGAACGGGAGAACAAGCTCTTTGTTTTGTGCGCTAACAATCTATTAAGAAATAAAGCCATTATTATAAAGTCTTAAAATCAGAGATAAATCGACAGTCAGAGGCCAGACCCCCACCTTGCCCTGCTGGTCAGTTTGAAACTCTGCCAGTTTCAGGCTAATCTGGGGGTTTTTACTCCCTAAAAGCAGAAAGAGGGTTATGAGCAAAAAAAAAAAAAAAAAATCACAGACAGATAACTGATAGTTTAACATCAAACAATCACAGATTCTTCCAGTTCAATAAGAATCAACAAACTCAAATCAATAAGAAACAATGATAAAACAACACTTATTTCTGTTTTTTTTGGACATGATTTAAAATGAATGAATCTGATTGTGTCATATTTTAGCGTGGTGAAACAATGCTGACAGAAAGACGTATATACCCGTATATAGTGCCCTCCACTAATATGGTAAATATTGGTAAATATGAGCGAAGAAGGCTGTACAAAAATGTCTTTATTGTTTAACCTTTTGCTCAAATATAATAATAATATATATTTGTTAAAATATATATTACCAAAAAAACTCATCGAAAACAAACAACTGCAAACACAACACTGTTTTAGCAAAAAACAAGTACTTTTGTTTCATTATATATAAAACAATCAATACTTTTAGTCAATACTTTGTGCTGCCTCCCTTGGCAAAGATAACAGCTCTGAGTCTTCTCCTATAATGGCTGATGATGTTGGAGAATACATGGCAAGGAATCTGAGACCATTCCTCCATCATCCAAAATCTCTCCAGATCCTTCAGATTTCGAGGTCCATGCTGGTGGACTCTCCTCTTCAGTTCACCCCACAGGTTTTCTATGGAATTCAAGTCAGGGGACTGGAATGGCCAGGGCATTGTGTTGATTCCGTGTTGATTTTAATGTATTTTTAGGATCATTATCCTGCTGGAAGATCCAGCCACGGCCCATTTTAAGCTTTCTGGCAGAGGCAATCAGGTGTTCATTTAATATCTGTTGATATTTAATCGAGTCCATGATACCATGTATCTTAACAAGATGTCCAGGACCTCTGGCAGAGAAACAGTCCCAAAACATTAAGATAGACACACGTGCTCTTCCAGACTGATTCATAACACTTTCAGTTGACTGGAATTTCTTAATTATTGTCCTGATGGTGGAAATTTTCAGTGTTTTTGCTTTTTTTACAGCCACTTCCCTTTTTCCCATCAAAGCTATGTTCTTTGGTCTTAACCATTGTGATGAATGACTAGGGGAGTCTGGCCTATGAGTTACCTCATATTTATACCCCTATGAAACAGGGAGTCAAAGTTGAACAATTTCCTGTTCTTAGTACCTAGGTGTAAAATTTTTTGTTTTCAATGAGAGCATAGTTTTCTGTTAATATTTTGAGCAAAAGATCAAATGGTTAAACAATAAAGACATTTTTTCACAGCCTTCTTTGCTCATATTTATCAAGGGTGCCAATATTAGTGGAGGTTTATGTATGTGTGCGCGTGTGTGTTTGTCTCTACCAGTGCGGGGGTATCTGTACACATCTGCCTTCCTTTCCTCCAGAGCTGGAGACGCTACATGAATAATCTCCACTTCTGACTCATCTACTTCCTCATACAACAACTGTAATGTTCTGCCTCCAGCCGCCCCTGCAAACAGAAGCACCCGTTTACATCAAACAACACATCTACTGTATGAAGTCACTTACACCAGGAACAAATGTTTGTGTTTGTTAAGTTTGTGTCAATCTTTGTCTGCAATGGTCTGGTCATGCAGCAACAGATCTGCAGAGCATTTGGAGGCCCTGATGCTAACTGGTACTAACACACTAATGTTGCTGTTGTGTTTGTACTCCACACATTTTGAGCACAAACCTAAAAATGACACTATATATTTGCAGTTCATGCAATCTTTAAATAAAAGAATAACTGTAGCATGCGCTCCATTACCAATCAAAGCTTTTTACAAACAAGCTGATGAGCCCTTATTATTTAAATGTCATTTAAGATTTGTATTGTGTTTGGTGTAAAAGACTAAATAACAGCATTAGAGAACTTTTCTACTAACCCTTAGGGGCAGCTGGAGACCACCAGTATCCTGTAAAGCGATCAAACTCCTCCTGGATCACAAAAGTTGCTACACCAGCTGACTTTGGGTCATCCTTGACATTATTCAAACCTGTAGAGCAGCAAAACAGAAACCAGAATTTCAGAAAAGATACTGTATAAAAACAAATAGGAATTCAAAGTATTTTTTATTACTTATCATATAATGTTTATGTTTCATCCACCTCACATGACCCAACTTTCATTTCAGGGACACAGGCTTTTGAGTCAAGAGGAAAGCAGTGTTGTTTAAGTTACCAAAACGGGTATCTGAGGAGGAGCCAGTCATGGTATTTGTGACTGTTTTCAGATTTAAATTAACTTATATTACATCTGTGTCCCGCTGGGCTGTGTATCTAACACATTACTGCACTGTTTAAATAAAAACTTTGCTGCACACCGGAATGTTGTGGTAACACAACACAAAATAACATCACATCAAAAAGCGAATGATGATTTTACAGTGTGACAGATAATGGCTTTATGTCCAAGTAGCTTTTCTCAGTGAACAAAAAGCACTATATGGCAGCGAAATGAAAAGACTTGTTAGCCAAACATAAAGGTTTATTAGCCAATGCCGATAATAAAAAGTCAAATATCAGCCGATGTATCGGCCTACAACTAGTTTTAACCATTGTTTAAGAACTTATCATAGCTCTCCTCCAAACATTTGCCTATAACTCATAATCCTTTCTTACTAGTGTTGTTTACACACTGGATATAATGGTTTTCTAAAAACCATTAGGTAAGCGATAAATAATCATAAATGCAGGAATGTTTATTGTCAACTTATTGTCTATGTACCACATCTGTAGAATGATGTTGATAACCACAGGCAATAATTTCACTCTACCCCAGGAGTTCATTATAAGGGTGGTTGAAAGGCAAATGTATTCAGAGTTAAAGATGATGAGTGTTTGCTGATTCAGACCAGCCTTTCAAACCTTTATGACAGAAGGTCAGTCTTCTCTCCTCTCTGGTCTCGATGTTGGTCACCCACAGGTCATTATTATTAATGAAGGCAATAAAGGTGGGATCACCGGGCGAGATCTTGGGGTCCATGCGTGTCCCTGAACACTGAGACTTTATTTCTACTGGCTTCATTGGGGCAGCCTGCTAAACATCATATGACCTTCAGACACTGAGCATGCTCACATATCCATGCTCACGCATGCAAAACACTCCCACACAAAACACTCAAACTCGCACACATACTCAGTTGGGTTTTCATGTTTTATGGAGGCATTCCATAGACGCAATGGTTTTTATACTGTTTTAAACTATATATTCTATCCCCCTACACCAGGGGTGTCAAACTCAGTTCCTGGAGGACCAGTCTGTTGCAGAGTTTAGCTCCAACCAGCTCCAGCACACCTGCCTAGAGGTTTCTAGTAATCCTGAAGACATTAGGTGCGTTTACATGTGCAGCTTTTTGTCATTCCGATTAAAATGATTCCGACTGAAAGATTTGTTTGACTGTTTACATGAGATGTCATCTAATCCTGTATGGTGTTTACATGTACAGGAGGTTTTAATTGGAATTACTTTGTGACGTGCACATTAGCATGTCTTTTTGTCGCCTTTCATTGCTGTCAACATGGAGTTTCATGTTTTCTTATTCGCGCTATTTTTTTGTACAGTCTTGCTTTTAATTAAGCAACAGCGTGAGCTTTTAGCCGTGCTGAGATTGAAAGGTGTGAGGAAAAGACACGCGCAGGTGACCTTTATGGTGGATGTTCATTACTACTACAGACCATCGCAATACTACCCATACCTCCTTCAAAAAACAGGAGTGTATGGATGAAGGTTCGTAGTAAAGACTGGTGGGAGCGGGTTGTATTGCTGGAATTTAGCGACTTGGAATGGAAGCTAAACTTTTGCATGAGTCGCAGGTCATTCACAAGTTTGTGTGGACTGGTAAAAGGATGTATGGTCCCAGAAAAAGAGACCGTCAGAGATCCCATTCCCCTAATAATGCGTGTCGCGATTGTTTTGTACAAACTTGGAAGCTGCGCAGAATACCGTGTTGTGGCAAATCAATTCAGTGTTCACAAGAGCACAGTAAAAAAGTTTGTCTATATTTTCTGCAGGGGGATTGTGGATGGGCCAATATGAGATCTGATACAGATGCCAGGGGAAGAGGAGGCATTCGAAATCGCTCAAAGATTTGAGGACGCGTATTTTGTCCCTCAAGTTATGGGACTTATTGACGATCAGGTGTTAAATTAAGATTGAAGCTAAACTCTGCAGGACACTGGCCCTGCAGGAGCTAAGTTTGACATCCCTGCCCTTTCTCAAACCACTGGCTAAAGCTACCCAACACAGGATTTAACTTTCTGCTTTTTTAGATTTTCAAAACTCGTTTTCAAAACTAGAAGCTCGTTCCCTCATGGGGACCTAAAAATGTCCCCACAAGGTCAAAATTTACTGGTATTAATACTTGAGTAGGGCATTTGTTCCCCATAACACTCACAATATAACCATTATGCCCCCCATCACGGCAATAGAAAAGGCTGTTGCTTGCTTGAAAGAGGAAAAGGCCACTGCATGCGTGATAGTCGTAGGACGTGATGCCGAAAACCCCCAGACGCTTTCTCTCTCTGAGGAGTTCCTCCTCACGGGAATACACACCATGATGAGGAGTCGCCTGCAGGAGACACACAAGTCATACACCAGCACATATATGATGCAGCAGAACATATATGTGCTGGTATTACAGACATCTCAACACACCCCATGATAAGTAACATCCTTAAGAGTAAGAGCCCAAACAAACTCAGCAATTATACCTGGAAGTGGTCTAACATTTGTTTCCAGGATAACACCAGCAGGGCTTCTTTACGAATTTTCTTTGGGATTTCAGAGTACAGTAATGAGTTTTCTCTGCTTCCATATGGCATTCCTAAAGCACATGTAATACAAGACACACTTTCTAAAATTATGCTTTTTATATTTGTTATGATCGGAACAGTCTTCAATATAAGGTAACCAATATATTGTTTTACAGATTAATCAGCACACAGAAGCTTTTCAGAACAGCAACAGCAAAACTATATTAATTATATCAATTAATAATATTATTGTTATTATTGAACTAAAAATCATTATCCTGTAGTAATGTAATGTAATTCTGATGAAATTTCTCAATTTTATTGGACTAAAATGGTCCTAAAACAAACTAAGCCTTAAAACACATTTTTTAGCTATAATTTTTTTAGCTATTTTTTAGCTATAAGTCATATTCTTTTTGTACAATAAACATGCAAGATGGAATAAAACACCACATGAAACATGGCCATTCTTAGAACCATTTGGCCAGACGATGGAAAAACAACTAATGTATTTGTTAGTGCAGGAAGCTTCATGTTAGCAAAATCCTGGATCATGCTCACAGTTAAAGAAAAAGTACCAAGATAGTAGAGGCGATGTGAGTGAGGGCCGGACTCATCGTTCTTCTGGACAAACTGGAAGTCATGAGGGGCCTTATTAATGATCATTCCCGAGTGTTTCCGGCTGCCGTGAATGATGTCACGCAAGCCATCCCATGAGTGCTTTTCCACAAAGAACTGTGAGGGAACGTCCTCCATTTCTACTACGTCGGTGATGTCATCTACGGTGGTCATTCTGACAGTTCCAAACCTGACAGCAGAAACACCATCAGACACATATTCCCAAGCCAAGCAATACAAACCCAATAAACATCAGGAAAATATTGTCGTACCTTTTCCAACTACCTTCAGTTTCGTCTTCAAGTTTCACCCTTTTTCCTCTATACATTAACTGGCACACAACCCACCACAAGATCTGACAACCTGAAGGATGAAGAAACAAACACTTACTTTTCAGTTATTATGCATTTTGAACAAGAAAAAAAATAAACAGAACAAATTAATCAAGAGGGACAACACTTTAAAACTGCAATACGCAATATCACCATCTTTGTGATAAAATTGCTAGTTACTTGTGGTGTTATTTTCATTATGTTGATGACAAGTTTAAATTCCAAACTGCTGTAAAAAACTACAAACACTGCAGCAATCCAGCATCAAGAAGGAGGTATTATTTGAATCCTCTCTCTGTTTACAGACGTGACGTAACCACACAAAGAGAAATGAAGCCTAACTGCCTTTCTATCATTATTTATAAACTTATCGTTGTGAATCTAAGGCGGTAAAGAGCCAGTTAAAAAAGCGTATCTGTTATGTACTTGCTCAATAACTGATTTTTCTCCATTTATAACCAACAGTGACCATCCACTGCCAGACTTTCTCCATGTCAATTGTTTTATACACAACAAGTAAAACTATAAAAGGCTGAGCAGTGTGACAGGAGGGGTGTGTGTCTAGCAGAAGTCTGCTAGATAGTGTATTACACTGTTTATACCATGGTAAATATATGCACAGCTATGAGTGGGCAAGCAGTCATCTACATAACTGTATCACTCTTCAAGAATCCACAAAATTTAATTGTAGGAATTCTCCATTTCTATTTTTTGCCTAATACTATACATTTGCAGCAAAAATAACTATATTGTGACATATCATTTGAATTTATCACACTGATCTCAAAAGGGCCTGACTATATCATTTGAACAGATCAGGTGTCCTTTTCACAACATGTTCTGGAACCTGTTTACAACAGTATTTAGCTACAGAGACCTGATACTCTTAGTTGTGCACTTCTGATTAGGTTTACGGTTTTCGGACAGGCTTAGTTTCCATAGTTCCAGTTTCTACACACATCTGTAAGGAGTGACAGACATGGGCAGAGAAATGGGCGCAGGTCTACAGCCAGACTCTCTGTGTTTACTGTGTATCAGCATTCATAAGCAAATATTTTACCCAATCATTATACAGCTAATTGTATGCAAGTATCTATGCGTTCTATGACAAATATACTGAACAATATAAAAGGCCTACTAAAAAAATTATTAAAGACGACAAAATTTTACCTAGCATTTCAAAGGGCAAAAAACAAAGCAATCTACAGAAAGTGAAACTAAAACAACTGGGAAAAGTGTTAGAAAACAGGCAAGTCTATTTTAAAGCAGCAAAACCTGCTTGCAAATGATAAAGTGCATAAAGTGAATAAGTGCATTGGCATCAACTGCTCCAACAGACACGCATCACTGGACCATATAGGTGCACAAATGCCACAATAGGGTTTTTTTGTGCTAAAATGTTTTCTGTGAAGTTGCTTTGCAACAATGCACACATTGTGAAAAGGGCAATACAAATGAATTTAAAGTGAATGTGCGCATTCTGAACACGGTAGTTTTGAGACACTTCTTTTATGCTTGTCGCTCCATTATAAAGAGCTTTTACCGCCAACAAACATGCATTTACTACAGAAACGATGTTAGCGGAGAAGCTGTGTTGTTTATCTGTGTCATCTGCCTGACAGCTTTACATGTTTTCTGTGCTAACATGTAGCCTAACTGCTATCAAACTTTGGCGTGGGTCACAGTCTTTATAGTTATATTTATTACCTATAACTATTTATTAAATTTATAGTTTATTACCACACTTACCGTAGATACAGTATTTTATTAGTTAATATTAGTATTAGTTAATAATAATATTAGTTAATAATAATAATATCAGAGGGTGATGGCATCATGTTAGCTCATTATCTCACTGCAAACTTCACAAATCAGTCGAGTTTTACACTGTCACACATGAGAAG
>JAZGTK010020606.1:0-10916 GCA_036877625.1 Ambastaia sidthimunki
CTTCAATACTAGTATTAAGACAGGGCAGGGAAAATGTTACTTGGAGACAGTTTGCATAGTGTAAACTTGACCATTTTAATAACTCTCCATGGGTTCAAGAGATGGATGGATCATGGGTGGCTAACCAAGGGTAACCTAAGATTGTAGCATGTTGAGGGGAGTTGATAACATGGAAGGAGATGGTTTTTACATAAAACAGTCCAGTCTTGAGTGTAATAGGACCTGTTTGTTGTGCTATGCAAGTACCATTCGGAGAATTATCAACAATAGTTATGTAAAATGGAATACATGGTGTGGTGGGTATGCAAAGCTCTTGCAAAAGATCTTGATCAAACTAGTCCACTAAGGCTTTAACACATTTGGAAAAATCAATGTTGGTAACTCCTTTTCGAAGTAAAAAATATCTATACTGTAGGATTTGTATATAGTAAATGTAGTTGCTGTACTCACTTGCTGTACTCACTGTATTCACTTTAGTTCTTGTAACTTGTGGGGCATGCAGCCTTTAAATGACCCTGTTCTTCATAATAGAAGCAAAGTCCTCTTGGTGTCTCCATTGATATTCATCTGTGGAGAGACATGCTTCAGCGACCTACATGGGTTTAGGTGGGTCAGGGCATGTCTTACCTTGTATTGGAGTGGCTGGTTGAGTGGTGGGAGAAGCTCTACTTTTAGGAATGTTCTGAAGAAGATTATACGTCTTAATTAATGAATTAAGTTAATTAATTCTAAAAGATTAATTTCTTCACCCCTGCATGTAGGTTCAGCTTTGAGTTTCTCATTTAATGCTTTTCAGAAAACAGTTTTTAGAGCAACATTATTCCACCCAATCTAAGCCACTAGAGTTCTGTACAGTGTAGTCTACAGCTGGCCTTGGCGTAAATGTAGTAACTGAATAGAAATGTCTCAACTCCCTGCAGGTTATTCAAAGACCTCAAAGATCACAAAATAGATGAAAGAGGCTTTAATATCAGGATCACTATCCCAGACAGCGGATCCCCGATCAAGTGCCTTCCCAGTGAGTAACAACATCATGATAGCACATTTTTAATTGTCTTGGCAAGCTGATTTTGGCTTATGACAAAATTAAAGAATAATCATCTTCTAAAATGAAAAGGTAACATATTTTATGCAAAAGAAAATTAGGTCTATCAAAAGAACTGCAGTTGGGGCTGGGAAAGATTATAATGTGTGGGGGATATATGGTGTGTGGGGGGGTATAAAATGTAAAATGCAATTTGCACCAATAAAAACACCTTTCGGCTGTTCCCTTTCAGGGGTCGCCACAGCGAATCCCCTGCCTCCATCTAACCCTATCCTCTGCACAACATTAGGAAAATCAGGCCTTATCTCACTTAACATATGACACAGCTCCTCTTCTAGACCCTGGATTACTGCAATGCTCCACTGGCCGTTCTTCTCTGCATGGGCACTCAAACCACTACAACTGATTCAGAACGCAGCAGCTCGACTTGTTTTCAAAGAGCCCAAAAGGGTCCATGTCTCACCTGTCCTCATTTTACTTTCATTGGCTACCTTTCATACACCGCATACATCAAATTCAAGTCTTTACTCCTTGCACACAAAACTAGTAGTGGCTGTGTACCATACCAAATTATGAATTGATAAAAAAAATGATGAAAAACTCTAATCTTTAACCCTTTCTCCTCACTCCCAGCAGGTATTATCTCTATAAAGTATTGAAATGTTGTAATGTTGGTAACTGTATATAGCTTATGTTACTGCCACCTTATAATTTATTGGTTAATTGCTTTTGTCACCTTTTAGGTCGCTTTGAATAAAAGCACCTGCTAAATGCCTAAATGTAAATATACATATACATACATAAAGAATTTTTAAAAAAGTAATTGCTAGACAGTAAGTGACGACAATAAGTCAAGTGACAAGTTGCAAAAGTGACATAATTGTTCACATTATAAAAGTGACCAGTATATCATTATTATCTAATACAAGCATCTAATACATAGAAATGGTTTTTTTCATTGCTGTTAGGCTATTATGAACAGGTTACATCATGCCAATGTACAAACAACATGACTATACTTCAATAGATGCAATGTTTTGTTTGCTTTCAGGCAGATGGTGGTGTTATTCTGCATATGATCATGTTAATATTAGAATTAGATGCTATGCCTGAGCACACATTCTTTGTTTAGGCTGTGTGAGACTAATAAACATGTAATGAGTCACTTGTGAAAACTGAGATGCTGTGCCATCTACCAGGTGTTGCGGTGTAGACAAGACACAACATCACACATGTCTGATTGTCTGCTCAAAGTCTATAATGTGTTTGTGTGTCTCTCTGTGTTACAAGGAATACCATACATCTCACACTAGTTAAGACACTATACTGCTATCAAAACTGGTGTAGGCAAGTTTTAAAGCAGTAGTGACAATTCCATCCCAGTCTTGATAATTGGTTACAATTGTATGATACTGTAAAACATCCTTTAAACTGTAAAATTCCTTTGGCAAATATTTTCTAGCCAAAGCAATTTTGAAGAAAGTGCATGTTAAAAAGAAAGTGCAAAACTCAGTATAGTGTGAAATGTGTTTAATTGTCTTTGAAGGAAAACCTAAACCTTCATTAAATCTTTAAGGTGGCTCTTCTTGTGACATCAGAGCTAGGTGTCATGTATCCCAATGAGTGAGAGTGCAACGAACAGTTTAAATGGATGTGGCATTCTGTCCTGCAGGTCATCTGAAAAATTTTTTTATTCTTTTTTTTAGACATCGAGGAAATCTGATTATGTCTACATGGCTTGATTAATTTTATTTTATTCAGCTTTAAGGTCATTTTTTACTATAGTATCTTTTTTGTGTGTCTTATCAATTCCTTTATTTTAAACACAGAGTTTTTGTGTTTAAGAAGCTTTTAGCAGAAGTCAAATCATTTAGATGCTTTTCTTTGGTCATTTAATATACTAATATCAATCAATGTTGCATATGTGAGGTCACGTGGTGTTGCTATGGCAATAGCGAGTCAGTTACTTGAGAGCAGCTGCACACCTGTGCAGTAATTTGTTAGACCACAGGTGCAAGAGAGGAAATTCAGATAACAGAGATCAGAAGGGCAGAAAAATGCCAAAGAAAAGTGATACAAGAAAACTGGAAGATGGTGAGTCATGTATTTTTTAATCTTCTTTTTAATCTTAATCTTTTTCATAACCTCTTATAATGACAGCTATTTCTGTGATTTATTGCTTAAAGTTTTGTTTAAAATATATATTTATACTTTATTTCTGATTAGTGGGTATAGATATTGATGGGGAAGAGGAAAGTGCTGAAGGTAAGAACAGTCTCACTGTTACTATTGCCTAAACCAACCACTAATCCTAAGTGAGTGGATAACTTACAAAGGAAACGTGTGCATTTCTATGCCATATGAATTCTGATTTTCATCTGATGCATGGGAAAAATTCCACAGACTTACATGGAGTAAAAACCATATCTAAAGATATAACAATGATAGAGAATGTCCTGTGATTGTGAGATTGTCTTGTTTATGTGTGATACACTTTCATGAGCATAAAGGTGTACCCTCTCATTCTCAGAGGACAACAAAGCCAAAGGTAAGGGCGCTAAAAAAACAGCAGGTCGCAAAGGTGGCAAAGCAGCTGCCAGTGAGGATGCTGAAGATGAGGATGAAGATGTTGCACCCCCTAGAGGTCGCCGAGCAGCCAATAAAAAAAAAACAGCCCAGGTGGAGGAAGACAGTGATGATGACATTCCACAGAGGAGGTGCGCAGGGAACAGGAGGCGAGGAAAAGTGAGGGACAATGGCGGAGAAGCAGGAGATGGGGCTGGCAAAAAAAAAGGAAGAGGTGGGAGAAAACAGAAAAAAGGGAAAGGTAAAGAAAATGAAAATAAACAGAAAGACAGCGACGACGACAAGAAGAAGAAAAAGAATAGCAGGTAAGGGGACACACAATAACCCAGGATAGACTTGGGTAATTGATTATTAATTGACTTCATTAACTGATCTTGACACCCACACCAAGAGATCACCGAATGAAAGACAAAACTCTCTTGAAACTCTCATTACAGATACTTAACCCTTTCAGACACACCATGATGCTAATTTTGCACCTCTCATTTTGTGATAAACTTTAGTTGCACTATTTAAAATTTTCATTTAAACTTTAAACTTTTAAATCGCATAGTTTACCGTAAAATTAAAATTATGATATCATTCACTCACCCTCAAGTTGTTTCAAACCTGTATGATTACATTGTTTTCTTTTTTTCATACAATTTTCATTTTTCCATGAATTATCCCTTTAAACAGGCTTACCAGACATTCCATACTTCCACTAGAAGAAGTTTCTGACATGTAATATAGAAGTTCTGTTTGAATGCTTAATTTTTTATTGTTTTGCAAATGTCTTTAATTAAGTGATTATTACATTTACATGTTTGCACGCAATTTATAGAAATGGTTTGGTAATGACAGAAAATACAACTCAGAAAATCTACTATCTCAGCCTCTACTTACATTTCAACCAGACTATCATTTTAACTATTTAAAGCTATTGCATTTTGAATGCTATGTCTCCCCACAGACTCCTGACACATACCTGCGCTAGTTGTGCTAGTTGGAGAACATCCTTAATCTTCATGTTTTGAGCCTCTTTCTGTTCCTTTATATTCTGTCTTAGTGGTGAAGATTCTAAATCAGATGAAGATGAGGACTCCATGTCTGAAGGAGAAATGGCCAGATTGATGGAGGAGGTGGAGGAGAAGAAGAAGCTCATAGCAAACATCAGGAACAAGCCCTGGAGAATGTGGAGACGGCTCAATGTGCTCAGGTACGTTTGAAATTTAATTTAAAATAATGTTACGATTACACTGTAAAAACATTACACACCATATTACACACTATACCTTCATTCGCTATTCACTACATTAGTTTACTAATATAATCCACATGATATGGTCCACATTGAATGAAATCAAGTAACTGGAGACAGATACTAAGTTATTAACAATGACACCTGTTGTTAACAAGCAGAATCACTGAAGGAAAGATGAACAAGAACAGACCAGGACAAAAACTATAACTGACTTACAGCCACACAGCCTTATATAGCTGTAAAATATATCTGCAAGCATCGATGAAGGACGAAATCACTCAATTCATGCAGCAGATAAGAGCTACTTGTTACCTGTTTACGTTTTTTGCCAACACTGTTGAAGATATCAAAAATCCATAAACAATTTAGCATTTTCAATGTCTTGGGATAATATTTGCCAAATTTGGTGACAATCCCATAAATACCCTTGGAGGAGTATTTACAAATTCAGAGCCTGGAATTGATAAAAAAAATCCACACTCAATCCAAAATGGCCGACTTCCTGTTGGGCGTAGCTAATTAACGTATTTTTGAAATTTGTCCAGCTTGATAAGAACAATACAAGTACCAAGATTGGTGACCTTAAGTAAAACTAAAACCATTGCATTATTCAAAAGGGGGCGCTACAGAGCCCCTGTCATGCCCATCTCTATGCTTTAATCCATACCTAGTGGCTGACCAATATGATGTGTGTGCCAAATTACATGCCATTTCAAGGATGTTAAGAGTCTAAAATACACCTGTAGTTATAAGTTTACCATGCCAACATCATTTTAGATATTAAAAATCCTTCCAGAACTTTACATCAACCATGTCTCTAAATTATTTTGACCTAGTCTAAAGTGACTGGCCAAAAGTGGACTATTTTAAAGTTTGTTTTAAGTGGCACACTTCCTGTTGCACAATAGTCATATCAATGTCATCAGCCTGCCACAATACTTACCAAGTTTGAGGTAAATCTGTCAATGCATGCTGTAGATATTAGAGACTTCTATAGCAATGCCATTCTAGATATCACAAATTCCTTTAGAATTTTGAATCTTCAATGTCTTGGCATGATACTATATTTACAGCATGCTCTTTTTAGAAAATATATATATGCACTGTCTTTTTGTTTCTTATACCAGGGGGCTTGGTAGCTGCCCTGACTATTTGCCAGCCTTTGCCCATGCCTGGACTTTACTGGAGGATGTTTACTGAACGTGAAAATAGAATAAAATAAAAGGGGCAAAGCACTGGAAGTGCGAATAACAAACACAATACATCTCTCAAGATCTCACCAGAAGAGGATTAAACAACTCCACAAACAACATCTTCAGTTATTACAAACCACTTTGACTTTGTTTCCATCATACATATACAAAAGCTCTTATGAACAGATTATATTCCTTGTTTAGTCAGTATATGGTGATTAGTGTTTCCTTTAGTTGAGCTCTTGACTTTTAAGCTTTACATTAGATTTTCTTTGGTTGCTGCAACTGTGTATTTATACTGCACATTTGTTGTGGTTCAACGGTCCAAGAGCAAAATATGATCAGGTGGTGTTGGTTACATATTAATGATAAGGTTCATTACCAAGTGACCTGATTAACTGAGCTTATCCAGACTAATGACTAATTAAACATTTCTTCTTAAACATTCTCAAAAATTCAATTTGATAGCATTTAATTATTTCGAAGCTACTAAAATCACAACAAAAACTACAGCAAAAATAAAAGCAAATAAAGAAAATGTGCCATAATGCTGCTGGATCTTATGCTGTAATATCAAAGGCCTAATATAATAAATAATTGAAACACAATTGCAAAAGTCATCTATATTATAAAATACTAAATAATATAAGTAAATAAAATCACTACATGATGTTGACAACATAATTTACTCGCCAACATCATTTCATTACATTTTTTTTGCCATACCAAACAAACATACAGGTAAAGCAACAACAATAAAACAACATTAAAAGTCAAAAGTTAACAACCCAACTAAAGCAAACACTGATCACTGTAATGGTGACTTTAAACTAACTAACAAAATCAACATTAACTAGAGTTAGTTTACAGAGAGCTGACAGAAATAGTCAATCTGGTTTATAATAAGTGAAGCTGGTGATGGTGTTATTGTTTTTAGTTGTTTAATCCTCCTCTGTGTTTTTTATTTACAGTTTTTGTTCATCTTTGGCTTTGTGGCTGTAAGTCAGTTTCTGCAGATTTTTTTTTTTTTACAATTCTTGTTCATCTTCAGTGATTCTGCTTGTTAAGAGCAGAAATCATTACTAATGCTCAATCATTTAATTATATAATTAACTACAAATTACAAAATTAACTACAATACTGCTTTAGTGTCACTTTCACTCTTTGTAGTGTGGACACATTTGAACAATACTTACAAATGTATTGTAAAATTTACAATACATTGCCAGTAAGACTATAACTAAACAAGGGTACTGTAAATCATCAAGTTCAATTAAACTGTAAAAAACACCATACTGCTGTAAAAATTACAATGATTTATCATGCTTCTACAATTCATAGCAAAATACAGTATAGCAGTAGATTGTAAACAAACAATAGCTTTTTGTTAATATTTACTGTTCAATCTACAACAGTTGCTTATATTGCACTTAACATGCAACACTTTAATACTAATCACTCAAGATACTAGAAATTTTACAATACATTTTTCAGAGTGTACTTAACATGTACACTTTGGAAAATATATTGTAAAACTTACAAAATAAAAATAGCATCTTGAGGGACAGTTAATCTTGACAATTAATTCTATTTAACATAGCTTTTACTTTAGGCCTGTATTTTATCACAGCTGTGATATTGTATTGACAGATTGTCAGATTGACTTTTTATGCATTGAAGTTGCCATTTTCAGCATCTTTTTAAACCTGATTGTGTGTTCATGGTGTCTGCAGGGAATCTCAGCAGTTTGTGGATAAGTTTGAGGGGGCTTTGGGCAAAGGCAAAGGCAGGAAGCTGTATGCCTACAAAGTGATGATGATGAAGGTAGGAATATAAGAATCTTCACTCCGTCTTCTGTCCTGTTAGGTGTCTGGAACTACTATGTTTTAGCAGAAACTTTAAACAATGTAACTATTGTGCACATACATGTTTTTAAATTGTACTTATATTTAAAGTTTCTCCATGTAATTACAATCTTGACCCTATACCTAACCCTTATCCTACCCAGGACAACACATATGTACACAAGAAATACAGTGTAATAAATACTTTTTTCTTTTATCTTATGTAAGTACAAATTATTTAAAGACACCTTACATTTACTCACTCTCATGTCAATCCAGACCTATATGACTTTTTATCTTCTGTGGAACACAAAGGAAGATATATTTGGAAATGTCTCAGTTTCCCAATGGAGACACCACGCAGTGGAAGTCAATGGGTGCCATTTTTGTTTAGTTATCTTCTTTTTTGTTCCTCAGAAATAAAGTCACACAGGTTTGGAATTACATGAGCTTGTGTAAATGATGGAAACTATCACTTTAAGTAGAACTAACCTGCATGGAAATGGTGTATGTTTTACAATTTAAACAGTAAGCAACCACTCTAACTACCCTAGCAACCACATTTGGGGGTTTTATTGAGAGAGTTATTCTGTTTGTTATTCGCACATCCATTGCTTTGCCCCTATTGTTTTTCTTAATACCCTAGCAACCACAGTGCTGACTTCTAATCTCTAATTGTGCCTGTAATGTTTTTGCCTCAACATATAGAAATGGATCAAATTTCAAAGAGATTTTGAAAATTTTAGGACAGCTTGCATACCTTGGGAACGAAAAATAAAGGAAGTTGAAAGTAAGTACTAAATATAAACTCAACTAAGCTGTTTTACTGAAAAGCTTATTCCAAATTATCAAATAAATTGTGCTCAAATGAACAAAATATTGCCCAGTAGTGGAAAGATGTGAACAATGGTATTCTGAACAATGGTACCTTTTTGTGCTTGTTTTGCAGGTCACTTCGGCTCCTCGGTTGCTTCATACTTTATCTTTCTGCGTTGGATGTACGGCATGAATATGGTCCTCTTCGGCTTGACCTTTGGCTTGGTTGTGATACCAGAGGTCAGGATTTATCAGTTATGTTGTTGCATATCCACGTACCTGTTGCATACCAACAGACAGATTTAATGGAGGAGATGTGTAAAATAGATAAAGCATGTAAAGCGTTTCGTAGCATGCTTTCCTTAAGCCACTCTTTGGAGCGTTTCCTTTAATGACTCAAGTGTCATCAAAAACATCATCATTGCTTCTCTTATAAAGAATAGTAAACTCTAACTATACAATATGTTATCTGTGAAGCACCAGGTGATGATGGCATGGTAGTGCTTGGGCCCGTTATCAATGCTTCCATATATTTTTCAAGGTTTTTTGGGCCTTTAAGCCATTTAACATGCTCAAACTTGGCACACACATTAAAGTCGTTGCCATTAGGGCCGAGCACATTGGTAGGGCCGGGCACATTGGTAGGGCACCCCCTGGTAAAGGGTACAAAAGTTGGTGCATATATCATACATACATTGATTCTGTCCAACCAAACAATTTTAGCACTGGAAACAGAAATGGAAACAGGATGCCTCTAATATATACAGCATGCATTGAGTGATTTACATCAAACTTGATGAATATGTTTGGTGTAGTGGGTTGATGACATTGATATGACTATTGTGAGTCACGGTCATAGTGCCACCAACTGGTAACAGGAAGTATTACCAGGTCACTGTGTGTGTCACAGACAAGCTTTAAAATAGTTAACTTACATTTAGCAAGTCACTTCAGACTAGGTCAGAATAATGTAGAGACATTGCAGATGTAATGCTCTAAAAGGATTTGTGATATTGTGAAAATTGTTGCATGGTAATGTGTCAAACTTTCAAACCACACTTAGATGTATTTGAGACACTTAAATTTACTTAAATTTAAGTCTCTTTACACTTTGTCAGAAAACTGAGGAGATATTGAAGATGCTTAATTGTAAACATATATTCTAACCTGAATGAAAATATCCACTAGGTTCTCATGGGACTTCCATATGGGTCCATCCCTCGGAAAACTGTACCAAGAGATGACCAAGACAGTGCAATGGACTACTCTGTTCTTATGGACTTCAACGTAAGATACATTGTTTATGTATATTTACTAGGGCTGTCAATTGATTAAAAGATTTAATCATGATTAATCCTTTTTTGTAATTCATGACTTTTAAAGAAAACAATGTGTAACCATAATGTCATCAAAGAAATTTAATGAAAAATGCTTTTCGCTTGTCAATCATTGTGTGTTTGATGAGGCGGGGTTTAAGAGAGAGTAAGTGTATTCAAGGTTAGCAACAGTTGAGACATTTTGACAGCCATAATTTTTATTTTAACCTATTTAAAATTACACCATGTTACTTACATTAATGACATTCAGTCTCTTTGACAGGGTTACTGCAAGTACTCAGTACTTTTCTATGGATACTATAATAACCAGAGAACCATTGGCTTCCTGAAGTTTCGACTCCCTCTGTCCTACCTTATGGTAGGCATTGGGACCTTCGGGTATAGCCTTATGGTTGTGATCAGAACGTGAGTCCCTCTTTCATTTATTGCTAGATGTTGTGGCACTGGCATGAAATGTTCCTGAGAAGTACAGTTGACTTTAAATGTGTATGCCATATCTCCAGTATTACATTTCAAATAACTGTCTATTCATATTAAACATTTGATATAGGTGTAAACCCTTCAAGTTACATGTGGAGTGTGTAATTTCAGCACCAAATTGACTAATAACTAAGTATAAGTTTAAAACAAACTTTTATGTTGACTTTAGCATTGCCCATGATGTCCTGAGTTGTTGCTATGGAAAGTCGTTGCTAGGGTGTTTGCTAGTTGATTGTTAAAGTGTTAAAAATACTAAAGGGGTTAAAATACACTTGCAATTGTGTTTTTAGTGGTTGCATGGTCTTGGCTGGGTAGTCACTAAGCTGTTCTGGGTGGATGCTAGGATCCTTCTAGTCTGTGGACTAGTCTGAG
>JAZGTK010020607.1:0-10915 GCA_036877625.1 Ambastaia sidthimunki
CACTCACTCACACACTCACTCACACACTCACTCACACACTCACTCACACACTCACTCACACACACACTCACACACACACACACACACACACACACACACACACTCACACTCACACACACTCACACACACTTACTTATCTATTTAAATGGGGACGTTCCATAGACTAAAATTGTTTATATTCACAGCTAGTTATAAACAAAGTAACATAACCAATTTACAATTTAACTTACAACTTAAATTACTATATTTTTATTGTGTTTTTACAAATGAGGATGTCCCCAAAAGGAGGTTTTGCTGAGATTTGTCGGGTTTTGCTAATCTTGGGTACAAATTTGTCCTCAATACCCCCCTGACCCCACACGTTAGGTTTTCATGTTTACAAAAAATATCCCCACAAAATCCACACACACACACACACACACACGCACACACGCACACACGCACACACGCACACACGCACACACGCACACACACACACACACACACACACAGCTAATATGCTGAAACAGATTTAAAAGGCGACAACCTTATTTGTATAACAGGCAAACACGCACATATTGGTATCCGGACACAATCCGTGTCTGTCCCCTAAATACTTAAAATACAGCAAATTAAACACTAATGTTTCCAGCTTTTTTTGACATTAATTTAGTGTAACTGGAAACAATGCCGGGGTTTCACTATGAGTTCGATACAGTAAGAGCTGTATTAATAGTGACTGACAGTAAATTAGCTCTCTGCACTTACGCTGATGGAAATGATTCATTGCTGATGACTAACATCACATAAATGCACCCTGAGCAAGCTGTTGATATCTTTGTTGTTTTCATTGCCTTTATCTAACACAAATACAGCAGCAAATGACGGCCAGTGAGCTGGAAGACAGACAAAAACAAGAGCAAACTGTGGCACATCGCTTACAAAAAGAGTGAAAAGGAAGTTCGATGCAAACACTCAAATATCTGTCACATTGTAAATACCACCAAATTAATTTTGTGACGTACTGGCATAACACATTAGCCTCGCTTGAACTGCCATATTCTGCAGTGTTTCCTCACACTGAATCATGTGTTTTAGGAAGTTATGACTACTTCACACTGCCCCAACAAACACCAACATTTCAAACCTTCTAGCATACTGCCTCAACAAACACCAAAAACACCGTAATTTCACATGTTCCAACACTGAATGTTAAATTTCTACTGTCTGAAAACACACTGTAATTTATTTTCACACTGTCCCAACAAACACCAACATTTCAAACCTTCTAGCATACTGTCTCAACAAACACCAAAAACACCGTAATTTCAAATGTTCCAACATTGAATGTTAAATTTCTACTATCTGAAAACACACTGTAATTTATTTTCACACTGTCCCAACAAACACCAACATTTCAAATGTTCTAACATTGAATGTTAAATTTCTACTGTCTGAAAACACACTGTAATTTATTTTCACACTGTCCCAACAAACACCAACATTTCAAACCTTCTAGCATTGACTGTTGAATTTATGGAGGCTGAAAACCCACTGTAATTTATTTTCACACTGTCCCAACAAACACCAACATTTTAAATGTTCTATCATTGTTGAATTTATAGTGTTTGAAAACGTATAGTGTTGAAATGTTGGTGTTTGTTGAGGGCAGTGTGAATTTGTCTTAACCGTGTGCCATTCATGTCAAGCTGTTTTCACTGTAATATAAGGAAAAACAGGAAGTTAAACGGGATGCTCAGTATTAGTTTGGAATACAGAGTAAACACACAGGAAATGTCTTAACCGTCTCGCTCCTTGCTTTGGCGAAAACTTCGGTTTACTTAATAGAAAGATAAAGATAGAAAGAAAATAAGACAGCCAGACTGTTACGCTCACTCCTTTGAATCTTTATGCCCTGTGGCTCCCAAGCCTTTGATACAGCAGAAGCAAAGCTGCCGTCAGAGGGGTTTTATTGAAAACATGGACTGTTGCTCTGGGAAGACCAGCGCTGCTCTCCCCAGATCCGACACCAAAGACATGAGCCGGGCTGCTGATTAGAGAGACGAGCCCCAGACTCCTGCTGGAATGAGTTGCGAGCCCATGCGTCACGGTGCGCTCTGCCAAAAAGTAAAACAAAACGACAGACCGTGTTCAGACTGCATTCTTTCACCGTAACCTGGCTGTGATATGCAAGATCATGGCCGGCCAGGTACAGGTAATATGATGGAGATCTTTGCCAAGACATCATACAGATGCAACTCAAGGGAAAAAAATGTCTCAGCTTTCTCCGTTTCCGCTCCTGAGGGAAGCAGATTTCCTCAAGAGATCTCTGGCGAGAAACTTCAGGCTCCAGGGTCAGATGCTTTGCCAGGGAGCTCTGATGGTGCGGTTAGACGACAATCTTACTAGCTGGAAAACAACGAGTGGATGTTTTTTTTTATATAATTAAACAATCACGGCCGTGCGTGCTCAGAATTTTGACGTAATGGATCGACCTCGCGTGGCTTCAGCTTTCTGGATGATATAATTTCCCAGGGAAGATGAAAGAGGTGTTTGTGTGCTGTAAAAATTGAAATTAAATCAAACAAGAATGGGGGAAAAAGAACTTGTGGATCAACACGAAAAGCATCTGTCACTACATGAAAATAAAATTAAGGGCAGCAGGCATTCTGGGATATGACTTTGAGTGGCAGGGCTGGAGATGGCAGCCGAACACAGCGCTCTTTTTATACAGTACAGTATGCGACTCTGGGTTTGATTTGAGTCCAGTGCATTAAGCCAGCCTCGCATCTTAAACAGCGGACTATGTGGAAGCTGTTAGTTAAATCAAGTTAAGCCATTTCCGCACTTAAAACAACTTCCCCCTTTTACCATTCGCCTGCAGGAAGATCAGAGATTTGATGTAAACTCATGTTCGCTCCAAATGTGCTTTAAAGAGTGTGTGCTTTTCCTCCACTGCGGTTCATGCTGATAACGTTCTGGTTCCCATCCTCTGAGATAAACGTGACTCATGTGCAGGCCCAGACCAAATCGGTGGAGTTTTTCCACATTTTGCACTGATTTTGCTGGAGATTCTGAGCGATTTAAATAAGGTAAAACAAGCTGACAGTACTTTAATCAAATTGTGAGTTCAGACTGATAGAAAATACACTACTGTTTAAAAGTTTTTGGCCACTCAACTATTTTATTTTTTTATATTTTTTCACATTTAATTTTTTTTCACATTTTCACATTCTAAATGTAAACTTATGGGAATTATCTTGACTAAAGAAAAAAAATTAAATCTTTTGTGTATAAATTATTTTACATGTTTAAAAATTATTAAATATTTCCATTATTCATTTATTCATAGAGTTATTTAAAAAATGTAAAAAAATGACATTTTCTTTCATTACAAAACTACAACACAATTATACAAAACATATACATTTATACAAAATTTTGTAACATCAAGAGAAACTCCTTTGTCAAGCCATTCTAAACTTTACTATATTTACTACTTAAAACTATATTTGTCCCCACTTGGGGGGACTAGAGGATGCCTAAAAATATTTCTTCAACAGAGAATTCTACAACAAACAAACAGGCAGGAATTCTACTTTCCTGTTCCAAGCATCAATGCAGAAGATCTAAGGATAATTATTTTAATTAAACAGCTGAATTTATTTCATTGCTTTTCTGTACAGTGACACAACAGGACCACATGCTTTGCTGCACGTGTTAACGGCCCAGCATGTATGTTGCATTAGGTTTACACGCTGAGCGTGTTTGCACAAGCTGAACGCATTACGCTCAACACAAACAGAAGGTTTCCCCATACTCTCACATCTCAGTTACGCACGACTCAGCCATACGGGACATGACAAGATTTTACACTCAAGATCTGACCGAGTCCTGAGGCCGTGACCAGATGCCCTGCACTTTCCCAACCGCGTGACAGCCAGCACCTCCACCCCAGCTGCCCCCCCACGCCTCCATATCTCCAGCCATGGACAGATGGGCGGAAAGGTGGAGCGTGTCATGCGTAAAGCAGATGGATGAGTTTCGGCGCGCTCACCGAGTGCGTGGAGCCGAGGGGGGTGGGTTGCTCCTCGGTGAGAGCGCTCATCGGGTTAAGCTTATCCGTAAACTATTAATCAGTTTTGAATGTCCCAGACCTTGGGAAACACTGCAACTAACTAATAAACCAGGACACGCTCGCAAATCATAATTTACGCTTCGGCAGATATCCACTGAAGTCCGTCCAAAGGCAGGTGAAAATGACTTCAATCCAGCACAGTTGACTGTTGCATGCAAGTTTTTGTGTACTTGAGTGCTGCTTACCCAGGCCAAGCTTCTCAGCAGAATTTAATGAACTGAGAACGACCTTGATCAGTGATTCAAAGCTGGGATTAGAGGGCATTCCCCTCCTCTGCCAGGCTCTGCTCTCACATTCATCAAGTGTGTGTTTTGATCTTTCAGGCACATCCCATGTGTTCCCCCAACCAGGGCCAGCAAAGCAAACTCCCATTGACTCAGGCCGTTCTGCAAATTACCCACACACACTAGCAATAATGAAGGGTCCTGACGACGCCCAGGGCACATCCTACACTGAATCGTTAACTTTTGATTAAGATTGGACGTTCTTCTGTCCTAATACAGCGGGGAAGGGGCTGCAATTAGACTGTGGGATAGGGCTGATTGTTTCTCTTAAGTTTCTTGTAACAACCGCAGTGGTCCTGCCATAGAAAAGGCAAAAGAAAAAAGTATGGAGGAAAATTAATAAAGACACGCTCGAGAAAAGGAAACAATTTCTTAATTATTCTTCCTGTTAAGTATTCTTTCCACCTAATCATTTGTATTTGCCTTTTCTTACAATCATCCTACGTGGAAGAGCTAGAACTCGTGGATTACTTTCGCTTGTGTTTCTGTGAACCAGTTTGAAGGGAAGCCAGTGTAAACCAGATTAAAAGAAAGCCAGTGTCAATCACATTGAAAGAAAGCAGGTGTAAACAAAATTGAGGGAAAGCCAGTATAATCCAGATTGAAGAAAAGCCAGTGTAACCCAGATTAAAGGAAAGCCAGTGTAAACCTGATTGAAAGAAAGCCAGAGTAAACCAGATTGAAGGATATCAAAAGTAAATGGAGTCAGTCAGCAGACTTTCCTACAGACAGTTTTTAATGATCGCGCTGAGCCTGACTGTGCAATGTTTGTAATTTTAAGGGAAAGAAAACTGCTTATGTAAAGTACATAATGTGGATTCATGACTTTGCTTTAAAACAAAGTAAGACGGATGCAAAAAACACCACAGGCCAATGGCAAAAACAGGCAACACCCATAACAATTATTCAGTGATATTTGAAAATAAAACTGGTCATACTGTACGGGTTTTACTAGACAAGCCCTTCCTATGAACCCGTCCAGCTAACTTCCTTCTAGAAAACACTGAGCACAGGGAAAGAAATGACTTTTCCCTTTCATTTCATGTGGTCTCTAAACTTCAAGTAAAAGTAATGAGCTAATTGTGGCTTTTGATGTCAACTCGCTCTCTCTCCTTTTTTTTAAACCAGTGTGTTATTCTTCGAACTCCATAAAGCTTTTCAAACCCTTTTGCAATCATGGTTTGGGTTTGAGGAAACAGAAAAAAATGCTGGAGTTCATCTAAGTCAGTGTAAATGCAAGGTATTAATTATGCTGAATAGAGGGAGAGAGAGGGAGAGAAAGAGAGAGAGAAAGAGAGGGAGAGAGAGTGTTGGCTGCTGCGCTCCATTTAAAATATGATCAGTATAATCGAGCCCTGCTGAGTGTGGAAAGCAAAACCTTGAGAGAGCTGAGAGTACAGGAGTGCAGATTAAAGAGAGAGAGAGAGAGAGAGAGAGAGAGAGAGAGAGAGAGAGAGATTCAAAAAGCTGTGTCAACAAGTGACACACAGTCAAGGGTGAACAACTACATGAGATATTTATGCTTTGTACGGAAAAACATCAAGGACAAATTTATTACACTAAACATGGGCAAAAATAAACTACACTGATAGTCAACAATAAAGTTTTTCCCTATAACTTTCCCCCTGGATTTGTTGTATATACAGTGGGGTCCAAAAGTCTGAGATCTGTGTCTGTTTAATACTAACATAAATTATCAAACAATGTGCATGGAAGGATTTAAAAAAAAAGTTACAAATACAGTAATATATACAGTAAAAATTATATATATTCCTTTAAAGCTTCTGGAAAAATTATTTTAGTCCACATTTCTAGGATTAAATGAATATCGAATCTGGTTGGGAATAAATGAATCCACCCCTTTCATGAACTGTACATGCATCTGTGTGTGAGAGAGGAACCGTTTAATCTGCACACCAGAGGGCAAATTATGAGACATAAACAACACGAGTTGTTTCCAGAGTGACCTGCATATACTCAGTAATGCAGCATAATAACCACTGACATGTATTAGCTAAAGAAAGAACGCGGCTCATCAAACACTAAAGACAAACATAAAAACACACAACCTGGAGGAGATGACACTGAGCGAGAGACAGAGAGAGAGAGAGAGAGAGAGAGAGAATAGCAGGGGAAGTCGCACTGAAGGACAATGAGAGGGAGGGTGGTTAACAGGAACAGGAATTGGAGTGAAAGAGAAGCCGGACCCGCGGAGCATCGAGGGAGTTGTTTAAGGAGAAACAGTGTCCGTTTGTGGCCGCTGATAATACTTTCCATTCAACAGGGCTCGCAGCGCACTGATTCCCCTGATTGCAGCCCGGCGCCCTGCTGGCGAGGCTCTGCGCCGAAATGAAATCCACTCTGTTCAGTTATAAATTATAATGCTCTATAAACAACACCCCCACTGGGAAAAGGAAGGTGGGGGGTGAGAGAGATAGAGGTAGAGAGAAACAGAGAGAAAGGAAAACAGAGAGGGGAAAAAGATGACACTGGAGGAGGAAGTGATTTTTGTTTCAAATAACAAAGGACAACCCAAAGTAATTATTCAAATAATTGGAAAACTTGGATTAAATGAGAGATTATTTTAAAGGAGTTTACATTTTGGTTATCAATGAAAAAAGAATGAAAGAAAAAAATAAGATTACAGCAAAGGCATCAATGTTTGAATTTGAAACCTTTAATTTTAAAAATTTACATCTGCTAAAATTTGAAACCGGTTGTTATTGGGTGTAAATATCAGGTGTAAAGACTAGTTCCCACTGTCCTGACAAATTTAACTAAATGCGACGTTCAGACATCACTGTTTGCTGGCATGTTTGTTGGCATGCCAAAGCGAGCGTGAGAATGTCGAAATTAAAAATAATGCGTTTAATCCTAAATAAAAAGAAAGTTTGGAAAACTTGGAAAAAAAGAAATGCGATTCAAAAAATATTTAAGATTAAAAAAAAATACAATTTATGTAAACGTTCCGGATTCTCTTCTCACTGCAAATTGTTATGCTAATAACATTACATAATATAAATGTATATTATTTTAATGGTATCATTTAAAGAAATACAAAACAAAAGCATTTTAGCTGAAAATAAACTGCTATATATTTTGCATCCAATAAAAGGTGGATTGTGTAAGAGAAGGACAGGAAGAGAGAGAATGAAACGAAGAGATTGTTGTTCAGTGTCAGCTCTGTTTGAGGATCAACACTGTGTGCGTGTTGCACGCTGGGGGATCTGCGCCTCTCTGTCGCCACTTTTGTCTTTAGTTCAGTCCAACGTCTGCAACCCACACAGTTGA
The DNA here is from genome assembly GCA_036877625.1 of Ambastaia sidthimunki. NCBI lineage: Eukaryota > Metazoa > Chordata > Actinopteri > Cypriniformes > Botiidae > Ambastaia > Ambastaia sidthimunki. The sequence continues at coordinate 7,693 of JAZGTK010020607.1, forward strand.
ATCCTGCACGCTCTGAAACACTAACGAGCCCGACACACACTCAAGTGCCCGTTCTGTTTCTCACTAACACCCCCTGGTTACACAAAGGGCAAACAGTACCAGCCAAGAGCCTCAAACCAGCCCTGAGCTGACAGAGGCCTCAAATCCAGCATCTCATTTCAACATCCATATTTTACTGGAACATACTGAGTTTGGACTGCGTACACTGCAAGTAAAACCTGGACTGAAGTCAAGCAAATTTTAATTACAGATAGCATGGAAGTATGCACGCTGGTGACCTCTAATTAGTTCAGTCGAACACCCCTGCACGCTGTGAGGGTGCCGTGAAAGCCTTTAACTACGGAGACCCGGTCTTTAACTAAGAGTTCTGTCATTTCTTAGTAAACAGCAGCAGCTATGAGCCGCTCTCTGCTGCTTTGTAGAGATTCCAGAAGCAATTAGTGTGACATGATATTTCACCATAATGGCTTCCACACACACACACACACACACACACAAACATACACACACACACACATTTAAATAGGGACATTACATACACTTCTATTGTTTATATACACAGCTAGTTATACACAATATAACCCGAATCCACATTCTGATCTTAACTCTAATAAAAAAAATCTGCATTTTTACAATTAAAAAAACACACACACACAAAGGTCAGAAATGTAGTAAAGCCCCACAGTGCTTCTCAGGCTCAAAACTGCACTGAATAAGAGTATTTGACATGACATGCGATGTCAGTGTGACATGCTACTTTTAATCAAAAACTAATAAGAATATTGGTTATACCTGTTGCTTTTAAGACCTTGTATTTCCTAATTGAAGACTGCATCGAATATATTAGTAGCTTAAGCTACAAAGCTATAAAAAAACAAAATTTAAGCGAGACGATAACTACCCACAACATATACAAAAACACATCTGTTCTTACATATTTCTATTTGTTGACTGAATAAAAAGTTAACCTCCATGTTCAACTGCACATATGCTAGGCCTAGTTTCCAAAACTCAGCCGACTCTCAAAAAACATTTTTCAAAACAGGCCTTCAACAGCGATGAGAAATGCAGGTGTTGTTAATTTTTAACATGTGGAAACAGTACAGTCAAACCAGACACAAACTTGGCAAACATAAACCATAACAACAGACACAGAGTTTCAAATGGGAGGTGAGCGAGCGTAAATGTCACCGGCGTCCCGAACGTGTGTCTCAGAACGGCAATCTGACAGAGAACCGAGGAGAAAGTTTCCCAGCCTGTTTTCTGAAGGCTGAACGTGAGTGCAGCCAATGAGACTCATTCGTCCTCCATGCTACATTTGAAACCTGTTGCTGGGCGAGAGAGAGCGCTTTGCTCTAATCGAGTGCTCAGAACAGCGTGCGTACGGAGCAGATAGATGTCAGAGGTATAATTGCTAACGTCTGTCTGGTAGCATACTGTAAAAATAGCTGCAGTAACCAGTCCGTCCGTCCAATCGCGAGGCTGCTCACGCTTCCTGGCCAATTACAGTGCGATTGGCAGAGCAAACAAAGACTTATTGGTTGTTAAGTTGGCCTCTCATCTCTGAAAGGCCCTCCCCTCTCCCGTTCCGCACACAACATCTGCAAACACCTGATACACATCCAGCTCCTGCTGCCCTGCACTCTTGTTAAATTGTTACCACCTTTTGCTAAGCCAGCTCTGACAATTAACAATACTGCTCTCCACTTCAAAGGGCCACTGGGCCTGTAGGTTTAACCTCGCTGCTCCTGAAGATTTGTTTTTGATTTTCATGAGATCCCAAGACACTTTCAACTTTGTTCTCTCACTCTCTCTGCTGAGTCTAAAGCCAGGCCTGCTGCCAGACTTAGTTATATATTACAAATCTCAGGCTTTAGGTATACAAAAATCAAAAAATCTACTGTATTAAATGTGGAATTTAAAAATCATTAAATTTATTGGGTGAACAACAACAACATAATTCTGTCGGGCCTGTAACTGTTTTATAAATCTTTATCACATTTTGGTTTAAAATTTACCCTTTTATCTTGCTAAATATTATTTTGTGGTCATTTTGCCACTTTTATTGATATGAAACGTGACAAAATGGTAGAGAGAGAGAGAGAGAGGTGATAACAGTATCAAGAAATGTTGCGAGTCAGATTCATTTAAACTCAGCTCAACAGAGCTCTCTGCACATGCGTTAACCACTAGGCCATGGCTCCAAGTTCACTTTTACACTTGTGGAGTCACAAATGAGTCTCAAATGAGAAAGAGAGAGGGTGGTCGATGTACGCTGCCAATAACAGCTCAACAGCATTAGGTTTACTGCGCGAGTGTAGGAAGGCAGCCTCAGGCTGGTGCTGCAGGCCTCTCCGAACACTCGAGAGGTCCAACTGCGGCTCTCTGCTGCCGTTCAGAAGCAACACTCCACCACAACTCCCATTCAGCAGAACACTCACCGAACGTGTCTGCAACCGTCTGTTTTTCATCGGACAACAGGCTGAATTCTCTTCAGCAGCGTGTAAAGGGCGTTCGGGCGCCCCCTCCCAGCCTATCACTGCGGCCCCTCGGAAGCCCCCGCAGCACCAAGAGTGAACTGGAGCAAATGCGTTTATGAATTAATACTGGGGCACTGGGGTGTGTGTGGATGCGAGTGGGTGTAAATGTGTGTGTGTGACAGAGAGAGAATGAGTGCATGCAGGGGTGCGGGGAGGGTTTGTTAGGGTGTGTGTTTGCTCTGCTGCTCTTTTTCAGTGATCCAGCCCCCGCTGCAGCCCCAGGATGTGAACTGTCACTTCACATAGCTGGTGATGAGGAGCAGAGCTGTCAGGAAAGGTGAAGACGGCCCAGCAAAGAGGAGAGGAAGAAGAGCCAGACTGACTGACTGGCTGGTGGAGACGATTTCACAATGAAAAACGCTCCATCGTCAGACAGCAGGAGCGAGCTGAGGGGGAAAAGATGAGCCTATCGAGTCAAAAGATGGGAGAAGATTATTATGTAGAACAATGCATAACTAGCTGTGTAAAAAAAACAATAGAAGTGTCTGTAATGTCCCTATTTAAATAAGTGTGTGTGTGTGAGTGTGTGTGTGTGTGTGTGTGTGATAACTTAGCTATACATTAGACAGTGCAGACAGGGACAAATCTGTCTCAAAAGTACAGTATATACCTACAATATAAATCTTACACTGTGCATAGTGTATCCGACAAAACCTCTTTTTGGGGACATCTGGGGACATCCT
>JAZGTK010020608.1:0-10914 GCA_036877625.1 Ambastaia sidthimunki
GTGTGTGTGTGTGTGTGTGTATCCACGCATGTCACAACCTTTTGCTTCCACTAAACGAAACCAAGCGTGACAGAATCACAGAACATGTGCAAGATGTTCAAATTAACATGTGTGATGAGAAAAATCACATTAAAACCAAACTGGAAACTGTTCGGCAACATGTCAGGTGTGCAAATCATCTCATGTAATTGTTTTTTTTAATTTAAAGGTGACAATGTACTAGAATATTGTTTGTTACCCTTTCTATAATCATCAAAAAGGTTGTCATGGGAACGACAAGACCTGTGTCAAATTTTCCATTTCACATTCAAGTTTCTTTATTACGTTTTTTGTTGTGTTTTAATAAATGTTTAAAATGGTGCTTAATAAATGTTTTTGGGTCTGCGGCAATAATACGTTTTTGCAATAATACAGTTTTGTCTCCCGCCTCTCAAATATTTTCCTAAAAAAAGACCAGCTCAATCCTAGTCTCCTCTAGAGCTCCCACAGAAATCTCAACAATGTCTCAAACTGTGCTCAGATTCCCCAAAATATGAAAGTTTGTAATTAAAATGCCACAGATTTCAGATTTCAATATGAACTCAAATTTTTACCAAATTCAAGTTTTCTGAGCTGTGCTGAGCTCTCGTGGGTCTGTGAGCAATTAAACTGTGTGGCCTTTGAGTCAGTACTCAGTAGCCCAACTTTAAGTGAACAAACTGTTCCTTTAAAAAGTGCCCAGAAGATCTGGGGTTAAATTTTGGCCACAGTTCTTACAAAAACAAGATCTTAAGACCCAAACAAAACACCATCATTTTATAAGACCTCTTACTGCGCAAAAATACTAGCTTACACAAACTGCTTGACTAGCAGAAACACCCAGTGTTATATGTGTAGTAAAAACACAAACCAATCCAGTGTCCACATTCTGTAGTGTTTATCAGACACAAAAACACCCTTTGAAGACACGGACCTTATATAATTACACCTCAGGTGTGACGTATGTAACAATTGTTCACTGTAGAATAAATAGTTGAAGGCTTATCATGTCAAATACCAAAATTTCAATGATAAATGTCACACGATTAGTAATTTCCACAGGCAACGTAAAAACAGTACATGTCAGATTGTGACAAACATGAACGGAGCTCATTTAGCTAGTAATTAATTCTATGTTGGGGATCTTGTGCATGAAATTGTCGGACGTCACGGAACGTGCTGTAATTTCTTGTGAAATGTGTAATTATTCTTTCACAGAAGTTTTCAAGATGGTCACCTGTTAGGAGTGGGAGGGAATAAGTAAGAGGAACATTATACCAGAGACTAGGACTCACTATGTCTTGTGTCTGTACTGTTTTTTGAGTGGTTTGCTTTAAAGAGCACTTTTCAGCTAGTATTTAACTGCTAAGATGAGTTTATCTAGAAATGTAAGGGCTTCAGTTTGAGTAGACACTTAATGGCAAAACGTTGAAATAACCATCAGTTAAGCATCTATATTGTATTGTAGATGACTGTAGGTGCCTGTTTATCTGCTTGTTTGTTAGGTAAAGCCTCCAGTTTCCATCATGTTAAAAATATATGACCAGGTATCTGAGGCAGACTCTGAGGTTAAGCCAAACAGAACTTTGCTTTCAAAAGACCTTCTAATTTATTAATTTAAGTTTAACATATCTGGAGACAAACCAAGCTGCAAAATCACTATTGTCCAACAGATGGCAGCATATACCAACAGTTCCTGTTCTAGCCCAACTCCATCAAAATCAACATTGCAGGTTGGGAAGGATTTTTCAGAGAGGCCAGAATAGCAAACTAGCTTTAAGCATAAAGCTAAAGCTAAGGTGAAAATGTGCTACAAATGGTTTTTTTAAAGGAAAGACACGTGGATATACTTACCTGACAGTTTTTACTGTAATGTCCTTTAATTTCATTGGTGTCTTGGTGACCTCAGCCATCTGCAATCAGACCATGTTTAAATAACTTAAACACTATACAGTGAGCATTTCCAATTGGTTCCTGTTGTTATTTCCAATTAGTTTCCAATTAGTATGTCGAGCCCAGAAAATGAATGTAAACACAAAAATTGGACACGATCCGTGTTTTACGTAAATTTACAAATAAACAAGATTTAGATCTGTGCATTAAACATTGCAGTGTAAACTCAGTCCATACCCAACTGGCTTTCTTTTCACCAAGTTAGGGACCATTAGGGCACATAGTTGTTTTTACGTTTTTCACCGCGGATGGGAAAACGGCGACGGTCCCTCCAGCGCGTCTCGACTCTCTTTGTGTTGAACGCGATCAGACGGAGAAACGAAGCGACTGTTGTCAGGTGCCGGATCCGCACCGACACCGATCACACCCGAACCGACGCCCGTTTACACCCGTATCGCCAAATCAGACGTTTGAACGGGTGAGTTTGTTTGCGTTGCTTATAAATGAACGCGGGGCGATGCAGACCACTGCGGAACCATCGCCAATGTCCCAACGAGTGTCATTTATACACCAAAACGTGTTCATCATAAATGCATTGTGTCTTTATTGTTATTTTATATGTTACTATTGTACAGTGATTGAATCGGAGGGGAACGGTACTGTGATAGGAACCATGGTACTGAATGCATGTGGTACTGCAAGTTATTTCAGGAACTAGCACCATTGCAAATGTCAAAAAATGGATATGGAGGAAAAATGGTTGTTATTATTGCTTTTGCATGTTTGTTTTGATGTTTTTACTTGTTTTTTGTAATGTTAGACATTAGTTTGTGTCTGAAGTGACTTACAGTGAAACTGTTAGTTTGTGGCATTATATTAATGTTTATTAAATATAGCAATATAGTGTTTTTTGGACATGTGCATTATTATTATGGTAATATTTCAGTACTGTAAGTCTGTAAGTCACTACATGGACTAACCTGAAAAATTGTGTCTTGCTTGGACAATATTGTGATAGTTAATGGATCGGCCTTGATTGGGATTGAACCTACAACCTTTGTGTTGCCAACCCAGGGCTTACACCATTAAGCTACACCTGGACCTGATTCTGCTGTTATGGGTTTGAGCTTGTATTGGAGTTCTTAAACACTGTCTGATTCTGGGGTGCTGTGGTGTAGTAGTTAAGGACCCGGGTTGATAAATGGAAGATTTAGGTTTCAATCCTGCACATGTAAATCTAGACCTTGATTCTGTGATATATAAGAAACATGAGCGTGATATTTTAATAGAGGTTTTTTTAGAGGTTGAATATGAAAAGCATATCGGGGCTGTTCTAATAATCTTCTGTATCATATATCACTGTCTAACTTTGGATAATTTATAATAATGTGCGCTAGCGTTTTATTACTGTAATAATGATGCATTTGGGTTCCACACCATGTTTATGTTGAAAAGCGTAACTTTGATTTTTATGGTTGTGTTATATGTACTATAACCATATAACTTTTGGTTCCACCCTGAGGTTTATCTTTTGTAAACAGATCTTTTGTACAGTGTAGATCAAGATTTAAAGTCTGGTATCAGTGAGTAGCCGCTGACCTTGGGGTGTTTGTCGCATTTTCTGCGCCTTTTCTGTTTCTGTGGTGTGTTATAGTGCATTTTCCTGAACTGTAATTCAGAAAGCTTTTTTTATAATAAAAACACTCTTATTTAGGCCGTAAAAGGCTGTACGACAGCAGCTTTATGTAAAAGTTTACATGCTTTCTGCAGATCAGATGCGTGGGTCCCTATGTGGGTGTAAAGGGGGGGGATGGATTTTTTAAAAAAGTAACGACTAGATTTCCAGGTAACAAATGTCTGCTTGTTATGGTGGTTGACCATCAGTGGTCGATGTGTTTTTTCTCTGAACTCGTAACGGTTTGAAGTTCTTGGGTTTAAGCCAGTTGAGGTTGACTATATCCGCTTATAAGACATAAGATATGCACATGACATCAGCCTCGTCCAATCAGAATGAGCCGCTTGTCACACCAAGAGTTTTATCTGCAGTTGATTCATCAGTGGTTAGAAGGACGTGGGCTTTCATGTAGCAACACCCTAGCAACCATTGTAAACCCAACGAGTAGACCTTTGACTGATGCACTAACCAGACCAGGTTAGGTTGTGTATTATTGTAGCTGAGCATTAATTCAGCTGAGTGTGAAAATCAGAAGAAGTTAAAATTCTGGAAGGAGTTCCTTTGAAACCAGACGCGGTCTGACTGCAAAATGAAACCACGTTCTGTAGTGTGAGACTCTACAACCTAATCAAGCGTTCTCCAACGTTCCTCTAGAATTTACCTCGTATGTTCTAGAATGTTCTTGCCACGTTTTGGAACGTTCCAGTTTTGCTCCGTGTCTTCTGTGACTTGGAAATGGCTGAATATTAACGGTGAGCGTTTAATTCAGTCAAGACAAAAGAGTCAAGTATGACTGTACGTTTCATTGGTTACAGCTTCCATCACTGGTTCAACCTGTTTTATGTTGTTTTTCCCATAACAGAGAATCTTGTTTAAGTTTGCTTATCATCACTGAAATGTAGCCTAAACTACACATGGTATTTGGTACATGAATTCTGAAAGTCTCTGTTTATTCGGTAAAGCTTGTTTAACAGCTTCAAAGTGGCAAGATGAATTTTGGAGTCACGTACGTGTAGGATATAAAGTAGATTTCTGTTGTGCCATCAATATATGGGTGCGTCTGCACCCAAGTTATCTGAACTTTTGTGGATGAGATAGATGAACACTTTTGAGTGTTCTCAGTGCAGAACATCGAGTCTTTCCCACCAACTCTTGTTGTAAATTATTCATCAGCGTTGTCCAAAACTGTCACATGGTTACGTAAGTTTTTAAGGGCAAAGGCACTGCTGTGTGAATGCAGTTTCACTGTAGTTAAAATATTCCAGGCAATGAACACCAGGCTGGGTTCGCCTGACAAACCAAACTGGTAGTTTCCGGCCAGCGTTCCGAGATGGCACACTGGAGAGGTTGATGTTTTCCATAATCCAGTCTTGGACGCTGGATTTCACGCCACAGAATTCCATAGAATCAGGATGGAAATTCTTAGCTGATAATGTAACGAGAATGTGAAATAAAACAAATTGTATTCAAAGCATCTTACGAATAACCAACAAAAATGTCTGAGCTTTGAGACTACTTACAAATTTTCTGCGGAGTGGAGGAGATGCTTTGCATCTGTGGAGTAGGTCAGCGATTTGCTTAAAGGTGCGTAACGTGGTCGGCTGTGTAGGGTTCCAGGAAATGGTATCTTAAAGCTCTCTTTTAACAAAGTGCTTTTGGTTTTGAATGCATCTGTGTATCTCACATTGCAGAGTAGAGAGTTGTAAATGATATATTATACTGGCAGCTACGGTTTACGCTCGGCTATCTTTCTGCAGGCCTGCGCATGTTAGATAATAAGGGACATTTGCCTATCTTAGGTTATTGTGTACAGGGGTTAAAAGTATCTATGGTTTACCATCCCTGTCTTTTACAGTGTGCTTTTCTCTTCTTCTGAAGACTATATGCAAAAAAGGCGCTTCTCAATTCCATAGAAGAACCATTTTTGGCTGTATGGTTCCATAAAGAACCTTTAACATCCGCAAAACCTTTCTGTTTCCCAAAAGGTTCTTTGTAGTAGAAAAATGTTCTTTAGACTATAAAAATGTAAGAAGGAAATGGGTCTTTTAAAAACTTCTGACTGAATGGTTCTTTAGGGAACCAAAAATGGTTTTATGACATCACAACAAAAAACAATTTGTAGCATGTTTATTTAAAAGCGTGTGGCTTTGTAATTGCAGTATAAAAATGGCAAAACTCCATTTAAAGCAAAGGTTTGGATTGCTTAGGAAAATATAATCATGTAAATTAACTAAAATTGGTGTTTTGGTTAGTTTACTGGGGAACAGTAATAAAACGTTTTAAATGAAATAATTCTGATTGGCTCTTCAAATCAGCAGCACAAGGCTGAACTTTGTGACACTCAAACAGTGTGAATTTCCATGTGTGACGTGAAACCTTGTGAGATCTTTAGATCTTAAGCAGACTGAGGAATCTGACTTTCTTTAACTGATAATGAGCTGTCAGTCACTTCTCGCAAACAAACGTCTTTCTCTGTGTTTATCAGCACGAGTTTTATACAGTTGTGCTTTGGTACAATTTGTGTCACCTTTGCTTTGTAGGGTTTGAGCAGAAACACAGCAGATATTGATAAGCAAAAAACTAAACATTGTGAAAATGAATTACGTTTGGCTGTTTCACATTAGAAGTGAGTATTTTTATGACATTTGACCTACAAGACATTTGACCTTCGTAATGCGTCCCAGCTGCATGTATTGTATATATAATGCAGGGTGTCAATATAAGGGTGTAGCTGTTTTTTTCATACATATTTTTAGCACAGATGAGCTAACAGATCATTTTCTGGATCAAATGTGATACGAGTATTGTTGAGTGTCTATATTTAAATTCTTTTTTACCTCTAATAAAGACCAGGATCAGGTTTAGTAAGTTTTTTTTGCTCTCATGTCTCATGGAAAAATAGGTCATGAGACCTGTGTGGTGTTTCTTTGCTCTTTTTTGTGAATTGTGAAGTTTTGAGACTTTCCCTCACCACGGTTCTGAGTGGCACATTTTAAAATATGTCTTTGATGTGTTTCACGACGACGGTAAGATTAAAAAACAGCCGTTTCAGCCCATTTATTTGTGTTTTATTAGGCGCTTGTGAGCAGTAAGTCTTTCTGACTTTGGAGTGAAATATTTGTGTTGGTTTCTGTGCAAACCAAAGAAACGGTAATGAAATTGAGGTTTTGTGCTACAGTGATTTTTATGGGTAAGAAAGGCAAATTAGGTCATACAGAGGTTTAGTAGTTGAGTAGAGTAGCTGAAGACAGATTTTTGAGTGAAGTTTGAGGTTTGTATGGTCTTTGTGTGTTAATTTACCTAATTTACTTTAAATCTACTTTATCCTCTCATATGTTCTTACCAGGACCTTCTGCTATGACATATCCAGTGGGCGTGTCTCCGGTGTGATTGACAGCTTGAGGGGATGGACAACAGCGAGAAGCAGCTGTAGAGAAGAAAAGTTAGGCCACGCCCCTTATATCGTCTCCCGCCGGCCCAATCAGAGGACAACATGATACTGAGCTCATCCTGAATCTCAGGCTTTCCAGCCTCTCGCACGACCGAACTCCCTCACCATGGGCTCCGTGTGCTTGTGGAAGTTGTCTTCTCAGAAGTTGGGTTTCTTCCTAGTGAGTTTTGGCTTTATATGGGGGATGATGCTCCTCCACTTCACCATCCAGCAGAGAGCAACGCACGAGAGCAGCGCTCAGCTGCGGATGCAGATTTTGGACCTCAGCAAGCGATATATCAAAGCTCTCGCTGAGGAGAACCAGAGCGTGATGGACGGGCCCTACGTGGGCACCATGACGGCGTACGGTGAGTCACTGTTTTAGTAGCTACGGTATCTGTTGGGGGTTTAAAGTTTGGGGTTGGGTTTAGGACCTAGTGAAGACCAGAGTTTAAAGGTTAAAGGTTGTTAAGGTCGAGGTTAATGTTTGGAGTTAAGGGTTTGGGGATAGGAGACCTATGATGTCATCAAATTTAGTCTGGAATCTGCTCTAGTTCTGCTGTCCTTGGGCTTGAAACATTTTCTTCAAATGTGTCTTTATAGACGACTTGCAGGAACCGCTAGTAGTGCCTTCACAGTGTTCTTTGTATCAGTACAAATGTGTAAGTTCCCTGGGATTCGAACCCACAACTTTTGACTAGTGCTGTGGTGCTCTAGTTCAGTTGAACCTTGAATTTAAATTCGTTTGAAGATCGTTTAACAAATAAAGCTGTGAAAACAGCAAACGCAACTGCGGCGAGTCAGGCCAGCTGCAGCGAGATAAAACACTGCGGTTTGCATGCGATATGCACGCGATTTGCATACAGCAGTCACATTGAAAGCAGTTTTTAATATCAACTGCAGAAAGCTGCAGTCTTGAGGCCGGACACGTCTCATCTCTCCCCGTCATTGTCTTTCTCTCTTCTGTTTGTCATCTCTGCACCACAGAAAAACACAACCGTACAGTAGAAGTTTCTCATCTGTATTTAGCACGTATAATGACCTGGTGGCTGACCTCATAACAGGCCATGTTTAAAGGAACAGTTCACCTTAATATGAAAATTCTCTCATAATTTACTCACCCTCATGTCTTCGTAGTTGTGTAAAACGTTCTTTCTTCGGCCGAACACAGAGCTGTATTAAATAATATTCTGGCTTTATAATGGCAGTGAATGGTGCCCGAGATTCTCACACAGAAAAAGCTGAAAGCAGGACATGAGGGTCAGTAAATCATGACAGAATTGGCATTTTAAAGTGAAGTATTTCTTTACAAACTAAAAGGCCACATTGACAGGTACGATGGCTCACTCAGACGCAGAAGAACGCCACGCTGGCGTCTGTTTTAGCCGTCGATAAGTTATTCGAGCGTCTAATGGAGAAGCTCTGTTGGGCGTGAAACCTCATTATGGTGACTATTGATCCGCAAAAGCCAAAAAAACACACCGCGCACTTTCCTGCAAATGATACGCCCACCGCTTCTCGCCCTAAACGTCTTGTTTTACAGGTGAAGTGTCGTCAGACTCGCTCTGTCGCTTTATTTAGCCCAATCTAGGGGCGTAAACTTGCGGGAGGTGTTCGGTGGTGGCGGGAGGCCGTGGCTTTGGGGTTTCTCGCGTAAGACATTTGACCTTCATGGCGTGCCGTGTTCTCACAGGTAAAATGTCAGTGTAGCAGCCAGGCGCCGCTAGCGGTAACATTATCAAAGAGGAACAAACACTGCGGTAGGTCAGAGATACGGCTAATTATAGGCTAAGCTTCGAGGTGATCTCTTCTGTTACAGAAGCATTTTGTTTTCTGATGGTAAATACGGAGATAAATGTTATTTTAAACCGTGGGAGCCTTTTGGGAACCGAGGGAGGTGTTTAAAGAGATGTTATCGCCATCATGCTGTTCGGTTTCATTAATGAAAGAATGGAATTATTAAAATTGTTTTTAGCTGCACGAGTAACAACTTCGAAAAGTGTTCCCATCCCAAACCGATTTAGAAATTTGAGAAATTTAAAGACACCCACTTAATCTTTAACTCACTTAAGCATCTGTCTTCAATGGTCGTAGTTTAGCTGAGATGTTCCTAATCGCGAACATTCAGACAAACAAATAAAGTTTGTGTGCAACTCTACAATGGAACGATGTGGTTTCTTTGCACTCAAAACCGCTACGAGATGCACGATAGTTGGTTTCTGTGGTTTATTTTTGCCATGTTTAGAAGGAAAGTGTCACTGTTGTTTTAGCTGCTGTAGTAGATTTCTACAAAGCCCTTGTTCTGAATGAAACTTCAGGGCTTCTACAGCATTTGTGCTACAGATAAGAGTGTCGTCTCAGATTATGCAATATGTAACTTCTCTGTGTGAGCAGACGTGTAATTTTATTCCAGCAGATGATAGAAACACGTGAAAAGATTTTGATGGACCAAACAGTATCTAGAAACCAGACCATGAAGGTGCATCTGGCACTTTTAGGCAATGCACCGCCACACGCTCAGCTCTGGTAACAATCCCACAATCCTTTGTGACAGCACCTTGCATAAAGTTCCCCCCGAGGCCTCTTTCTGCAGTTCCTCAACAGCCCGTTGAGTGACGGACATGTTTGTCAAGCAGGTACATGTTTGTTTCCTCTTAATTCTGGGTTTGGCCGTCTGCCCGCGAGGTCTCGCTTCATTCATGTTTCATTGTAACGTGAGAATCGTCTCGGCTTCACCTGTGGAATTCAATCAGCACCTGGTTACAGCATCTGGAAACTCTATTTGTACTGGGCCTCTATTAAAACAGCCTTGACTTGTTTTTTTGAAGGTCTTTGTTCATGCATTTACAATTCTGGCCTTTATTTTCTGGTATCCTTTAGTGTGGTCTGTAGTTTCATTCATTGTTTTTTTCTGGTTGCATGTCTGCTGGGTTTGGTAGTTTGTAAGTTTTTATTATGGATCTTTTTTGCAATTTTTAACAATTTTTTAAATCTGTTTAAAATAAATATGGATATATGATTTTGGATCTGCACCCAGTATGTTCTGAGTTTTTCAATATAAACTAGTTCAATATATAAACTAGTAAACTAAATATGAACTAGTTCAATATATAAACTAGTAAACTAAATATGAATTAGTTCAATATATACACTAGTAAACTAAAACTGTTGCATCTTGCTTGTGTCTATTGTTACAGATTTCAGTATTTTACTATCATTATGTAGTTTATATTTTATCTGAATGTTTCTTTAGTAATTCTGTGACCTGTACGTTTACTGTCTCAGAGATTTCTCTGGGTAGTTTATAGATGATATTATTGTGGCTTTTTGCTTTTCCTGTAAAGTGCATTGATGTTTTTTCTTCAGTAATGTGACTGTATCTTACACTCTATAATCTAATCCTGGTGTGTATATTAGTGTCTCCTGTCTTCCAGAAGCTGCAGTAATGTGTGGAGTTAATGTATTTGCAGACAATAGACCAGACAGACAGACAGACAGGTGTGAGAGTTTAAACGAGAGTTAGTTGACGTTTCTTGCATTAAATGCATCAGTTTAGTTTTGAGGACTGTTCTCCCGTCTTTATTTTGATCTTTAGATTAAGTGTTGTGTTAATGTGGTTTGTTTCATTATAATGTAAAATGATTTTAACATTAATACTGTGATGATTGTTGAATGCTTTAGTCTGGCGGACAGACTCGTGTTCTGAAAATGAAACGTTAATCTCAGACTGCGGTTCTCCTGATAACTGTTCTCATCGAGCGAAGATTTAGTGCCGGGGCGCGTGCTGATGATGTCACAATGACATCATCACCATAATCGCGAAAAGCGCCACATGTGGCACAGAAATATGGATTATACCCCCCCGACACATCTGTCTGTCATATTCAGAGCAAATCCA